>JAQGBJ010000793.1:0-31767 GCA_034698345.1 Sphaeridia pumilis | reverse complement strand
CAGCTACGGATATTGGGATTGGAAGAGAGTAGTTTGTTCCGGTGGGATGCGCGAAATGTAGCTGTTGATTCTAGAGACCTGACGGTTGATGTTCAGAAAATGTTTGTATAACGTTAAACGAAACACCTTGTACCTCGCGATTAGTGTGTATATATCATACAGCAAATGCTCCATTTGAAGAGTCAAGGATCTCAAAATGTGATGTCAAGATGGGTGCTGAAAGCTTCATTAAAGAGCAAGCCCTCTCATCCCTGTAAACCACAGTATGTCATGTATTATATATTACGTGAATAATAAACGTGATATTTGTTTGACCGTTTCCACAAAATTGCTCATTCGTCATTAGATCTGTCAAGAACTGAAATCTGTTTATCAAAAATCAAAAACGTGTCAGCATTTTGAAAAGGTACTAACTAAACACAAAAATACATTTACAGCCGGCTGAAAACTTCCATTTCAAGGATTAGTTGATACAACTAAACTAATTCTCCGCAGGCAGTTATGCTGATTCTCTCAGACGTCTTTCCAGATTTGGAGCCGAATTTCTAAAACAAAATCAATGTCATGACATGATAAGCTGTATAAACACATCATTATGTAGTTAGTGTGAAAGTTGGGGATTCAAATTACCTCTATCTTCTTCAGTATGTCCAAACCGGACGTTATGAGACCAAAAACTACATGTTTTCCGTCCAACCTAATACAGAAAATACATTAACACTTCTGCATGCCGATATCAACAACTCCATCGAGAGCATAACCGATTCTTACCAATTTGTCGGCAGAAAACTGATGAAGAACTGTGAATTGTTAGTATTCGGACCAGAATTAGCCATTGATAGTATTCCTGGGGCAGAATGACGGAGCTGGAAATTCTCATCCGCAAATTTGCTGCCATATATAGATTTACCACCTGTCCCATCCTGTTTCGTGATATCACCACCTTGAGCCATCTAAAGCAATTCAATAAATTTTTGTCAAGTTCAAAATACAATAGCAATTCCGTTCATGTACCCCTTTCACTTACAAAGCCAGGAATCACACGGTGGAAAATTGAATTCTGGTATCCAAAACCTTTTTCATGAGTACACAAGCATCGGAAGTTTTCAGCAGTAATAGGGACAATATCGGTTCGTAACACGAAAGCCATGCGCCCAATTGTACTTTTACCAATCTTGATGTCCAGGTAAACTTGAGGATTCCTCGGGTTTCTAGTCGCCGGAGACGGTGTGGCCTGTTGGACAACAAAATGAATCATTTTTTACCTATCCCAACTGATGTTTAAAGCCATATAAGTTGGTACTATACCTCTTTCGGAACAACTTCGTCCTTGGAACCACCTTCTGGTGCCGGTGCTGCTTCATTATCTTCATCTTCCTTGTCGACCCCCAA
Organism: Sphaeridia pumilis; assembly: GCA_034698345.1. Lineage (NCBI taxonomy): Eukaryota > Metazoa > Arthropoda > Collembola > Symphypleona > Sminthurididae > Sphaeridia > Sphaeridia pumilis. The sequence continues at coordinate 30,375 of JAQGBJ010000793.1, read as the reverse complement.
GGTTTCGCCTGCATGTTGCGCTAACCATGTGTCTTCAGCCCAGACTGGGCGGGTTGTGAAATCTCGGATCTTCATTGGTCTTGCAAGATTGCACCGGATGGTCCGTCCGAATAGTTCTGAGTCATTCTAAAAGCGGCGAAGTGATAAATGATTTTCTTGAAAATTGCTAAAAGAACATGAGGAAATAAATCCACTTACCATGTTATCAATTGCTGCTGTAGCATCTTCATTTGTTTCGAACTCGACAAAAGCGAATCCTCGATGCTTCTGAGTTTCGTAATCCAGAGGCATTTGTACGTCATTGATGTCTCCGAACGGTATGAAGGCTGCCTTGACCACATCGGAATCAGCTTCTTCTGAAAGCCCACCTAAATGCACAAGATGACATTATCATTCAAAACCTGGTAAAAATGAAGTTGAAACTCGGTAGTGCACAGGATTTCAACTAACCGACATAAACTGTTCGTTTCAAAGACTGAGCCGTAGACATGATGTAGCTTGGCCTGCAAAATCCCTCGTTGATTTAACCACTGTCTTCCTGGACCCATCAAACAATGAATATTACGCCCGTATGCACCCTCAAGATAATACAGAAAGGAATGAGTAAAAAGATTCAAAATACGATTATCTCAACCCACAAAACTCGATCAATGTTAGAAGCGAACCTCAAGAACCACGAATTTCGTTCACCGGTATAAAACAAACTTCTTGAATTCTGCTCAGATTCGCGGCGGCTCCCAAGGATATCTCAAGGACTAAAAGAGGAATACTCTTCATGTTGTTCTATGGTATTATGTTGACGTCCTGGCGCTGTCTAGAAAAGATTGCCATCTAGGTTTTCTCGAGTGAACTTGTAAGCGTCAATCACATGTTAGGATGCGAATATAAGGACTTTTGCAGAATCTCGTGAGGAAATTTGGACCAACAAGTGAAATAGTTTGTGAACTTTACTTGTCATTATCCACTGTCTGCAAAACACTGACTTACTTAGCCTGAACAGACTGTTTTCAATTGCCGATATGTGTCATACAAATTGCAAGTAGTGTTTACCCTATATATCATATGTTGTAGTTGTAAATATACTCGGTGAGGTGGAGTAAATACCGTGAGATTCCGATAGCATTTTGAACTCTAGGTGTATTCCAACCTGTCATCATTAATTGCTTCACGCAGGTTTCGAATTTTTCTCACCTTTCCACCCATAAATCCACCTTTCTGCGGTGTTCATTCAACGTTTTCTGAAAGTAATCGGTCAGCGTGAAGTTTTCCAGTTTTTACTTGTGTGACCGAATTCGGTTCTGCTTCTGGATGATGATAGTTAGAATCTAGATCCTTATGTCCTCTAACTAACTGTCGCCGACAATCATTTTGTCTAAGGTGAGTCTGTTTATCTTGATTGCTTCCATAAATCAGGGGCACCAAAATTTAAGTCATCTACTGAATTAAGTCTCAATTTCGAACAACTCAAAAATGTTTCTCATGCAGCATCCGGAAAGAAGAGAATCCAGCTGGGAGTGATCGTTTGTTGAAGTCTACGCATTTCGCAATTTTAGCCTGAAAAATGGATGTCGCTAACACCATTCGACAAGCAATCAACGATGCAGTTGAACGGGGTGAGCAAAACAAGATTGTCTAGAACCTAAAAAGGTCTTTTCTAAACCAATTTCCAATTGCAGTAAAAATGCCAGCGCCGCTACGTCTACGTGATCTAATCCGTATGATCAGAGCTGCTCGAACAGCTGCGGAAGAACGAGAGGTTGTCAATAAAGAATGTGCCAACATTAGAAGTACTTTTCGGGATGAAGATTCGGTCTGGCGGTGTCGTTCAGTAGCAAAGCTTTTGTACATTCATATGCTGGGATACCCTGCTCATTTTGGACAGTTGGAGTGCCTCAAATTAATAGCCTCGCCCAGGTTCACAGATAAGAGGATAGGCTACCTAGGTGCAATGCTTCTTCTCGATGAAAGACAAGACACGCATCTTTTGATCACTAACGTATTGAAGACGTAAGTTAAAGATCAAAGTTTGGACCTTAATTTCCGATGGTCAATTGCTGTTAAAATTGATGCTTTAACCTTATATTTTTCAGAGACTTGAATTCCAACGCTCAATTTGTGGTTGGTTTAGCATTATGCACTTTGGGAACCATTGCATCCGTGGAAATGTCCAGGGACTTAGCCCCTGAAATCGAGAAGCTGTTGAAGTCCTCAAATGCCTATTTGCGCAAAAAAGCGGCATTATGTGCGTTTCGGATTGTACGGAAAGTACCAGAATTGATGGAAATGTTCTTACCTGCTTGTCGGACTTTAATTGCTGAGAAGAACCACGCTGTTCTGATAACCGCTGTGACTTTAGTCACAGAAATGTGTGAAAAATCTCCAGATACTTACAATTACTTCAAGAAGGTATATTCAACGGAAATTCGTTCAAGTTCTAATTTTCAGAGCTAATGTGTTTGTGCTTTTTGAATAGATGATTCCAACTCTTGTACGGACAATGAAAACATTAATCTTGTCTGGTTACTCTCCTGAGCACGATGTATCTGGTGTTAGTGATCCCTTCTTGCAGGTGAAGCTGCTAAGATTGTTGAGAGTTCTCGGACGTGGGGATCATGAAGCAGCAGAAGCTATGAATGACTTATTAGCACAAGTATGATTTTTTTTAATGTGCATGTGCATGTATGTATAGTCAGTTGATGGTTATGTGATTCTAATGAAATTTTGTTTCTTCAGGTGGCCACCAACACAGAGACTAGCAAAAACGTTGGCAACGCTATTTTGTACGAAACTGTTCATGCCATAATGGATGTGCCGTCCGAATCTGGTTTAAGGGTTCTGGCAGTCAACATTTTAGGAAGATTTCTATTGAACTCCGACAAAAACATACGTTACGTTGCACTGACTACTCTGCAGAAGACCGTCATGCTAGATCAAACTGCTGTTCAAAGACATCGATCCACCGTTCTAGACTGTCTAAAGGTACAAAGAATTATTACGTACGGCCTCATTGAATGGTGGTTCACGAGAAGTTTATATCTGAATGTATTTTTCGTCTTTGAAGGACCCTGACGTTAGTATCAGGAGACGAGCAATGGAGCTGAGCTTTCAATTAGTTGTGGATTCAAACTTGGAGGCAATGACACGAGAGTTGCTAGCGTTTCTCGCTCGTAGTGAACCAGAAGTTAAAGCGGTTTGCGCTTCAAACTTGGTTTCTGTAGCAGAAAGATATGCTCCTTCGCCTTCGTGGCATTTCCATACGCTGCATGAAATTTTACAAGCGGTAAGGGTTTTTTATACTACTTTCCGTAGTTGCTGTACATGTACTGTGCAGTGCGAACCATTACAACAAACAACTCTATTATTCTCTTTAGGCAGGAAATTACGTTCGAGATGACGTAGTTTCTTCGACATTACAGCTGGTTTCTGATTCACCTGATGTTCATGCAGAGGCCGTCGAAACTCTATGGGAAACACTGAAAAACCTAAAAAGTTTAGAAGATTACCAACCACTAGTGCAGGTAACATATTCTCATGTTCAGAAGTTCGGCTAGCCCTCTATTACATTTCGATATAATCGAGATTGTTAAATATTAATATGGTTTTACAGGTTGCCTGTTGGTGCATTGGGGAATATGGGGAACAGTTGCAATCGGTGGCCGATCTGGACATGAACGAAGTTCTTGAAACTTTTCAACAAATTTTGTGGTCACCACATGTGAGCATAGTTACTAGACAGTATTGCGTCATGTCTTTGGAAAAGCTTTCCGCTCGACTGCCAGATGCTACAGATCGTATAAGGTATTTAAGAATTTTCGATCTTCATGCAGTTCAGTTCAGCGCCAGAGTAATTTTTTCTTTATGGTTCCAGGCCAATTATTGGAGCATTTGCATCTCATCTGAATGTTGACTTGCAACAGCGAGCTATAGAATTTGGTGCTCTTTGTCGATCGCATGATCACCTGAGGAAAGGTATTTTGGAGAAAATGCCACCAATCCCCGTTGAAAGAGAACAAAATGGTGTCGCACCTCAGGCATCATCTTATGATGAACCTAGTCTTATTGACAATGGGCCGGATGACTCCAGCAATAATGTAAGTTGCAATCGTATCAACATTTTTGCACCCTCTAACACTTCTTGATGTTGATTTTAACCTGCAAACAGGATCTACTTGCAATACTTGGGAGTCCGAATGAATTCGATCAGGAGCCTTCACTTTCGTCCCCTAAGATCTCTTCAGTCTGGGATGAGCTCGCGCCTTCTGCTGTCAGCATGAGTGGAAGAAATACTACCACTGAGAATCTTCTGGATAGTCTCCTCGATCTCGGGCTCCAGTCAACGATACCAGCCCAGAGGGATCTTGGACTACCGAATTTGCTGCAAGAAAAGAATGACCCGATGTCATTGTTCCAAGGATTTTCGATGAACGATAATTCGAATGGACGAACAGATGCCAGTAGCGAAGTGGAGCTAATACCGGGCCATTTCTTCCCGGTTTCATTCTTCAGTTTGGAAAGTACCGAACAAAAGGCAGCCTTGTGGGAGCGTGCTGATAGCGGGTTGATGGCAGGTAAGAAACCCTTTCTGCCAGTGCTACTTGAATGTATTCAGATACTGTTGATTCTTGTTTTTACAGAATACGGAAAGGCGATCTTGGGCTACAGCGATGAGCACATTTGGATCACGTTCATCCCGTTAGCCTCGCTCTCCTCTACCACCAATATCGTTATGCAAGTCAGAGCTGGTGGCAAATCAAAGCATCAAGAGATAACAAACTTTATCTTTCAGGCTGCTGTGCCTAAGGTAATACTTTGATGTACTTTTAGTTAGAATCAGATGAGAAGGATTTTTATATTGAAATTGTTTTCAGTCTCTAACATTGTCGTTAGAACCTCCCAGCGGCACTGATTTAAGCAATGGGAGCACAGTTATCCAGAAAATTACGATTGGCAATCCTTCAAAGGTAACGATACTGCTTTGTGCATTCCGTTCATAACCGCTCATGTATACTGTATGAAAATTTTGTTCACAGGCGGTGCCAAAGCTGCGTCTGAAAATTTGCTATGCAGTAGGTGGGCAAAATCAAGAGAAAATCGATACACTTACATTTCCTCCTGACTTCGGTGCTTCGTAAGCCGGAAAGTATTGCAATATCCGTCCTATACCTTAAATGCATCTTTCTCGATATCATTCCTGCATTTCGTTATGTGCGGTAGCAATCGATGTTTACCATATATGCATTGTCTTTGCTTTAATTTATGTATTAAACGACAAAAGCCGTAATTAGAAAGACGAGTACAAGATTACTATTTTTACTTTTTGGGGTCATTCATGAACGCTGTTGACGAAATTGAGTTTTCAAGTCACAATCACCAAATAATATTCACCTATGGACGTCAATGTTCTTTTTTTCCACATAACATAACTGCAGATAGATAGTTTAGACAAAAGTTAGTTTAATCATGTAATCTGAATGAATACATATGAATGACGCTAAAAACGACTTCGCCATGCCGTCCGGAACAATGAGTTTCTCAGTACAGACGTTTCAATTTTTTTGTTAGTATTAAACAACTTCTAATCACTTACCAACATATAACAATCATAGTTTAAAGAAATTGCTTTGAAATTACTAAAACGATATTTCTGAATGAGAGCTAGTCTAAAAACATGGCAGTACAGAAACCCCTATAGGTCGTTTCCACATAAATGAACCCCGAAGTCTATTACAAGCGATGGTGGCTTCCATTGGGGTTTCGAAGGCAATTCTTGCATCGCCAGTTGGTTTCTGATTATCGTCGAATCTTCTGATAATGCGGTTTCTTGGGATTTCTACGCTCAAAACTTCTTTCAAAAACATCAGAATATCGTCCATATTAGCCTTGTAAGGAACATTTTCTATGGCTAAGACACAATCTGCAGAAACAACAACGATATAAGGACGACTTGTAAGAAATAAAGTATGGTTTAATTTTTAATAGACTAAACTACACATACCTGGCTTTTCGAATATAGACATGTCATCCATTCTATTTCCGTTGCTTGAGGGAACGCGATTGCTTCTACCTTCGTCCCTACTGTCTCCTTCGTTGAAGAACTGCCTGCTGCTTCCCCGGTCTCGGTCGCTAGCTGGTCCTCTGCTTCTAGTATTCTGCTGAGTTTGATTCTGGGACATATTAAGCGCTTGTTGAAATGGGTTTTGACCATCATTCGGACTACTGAACCTCGATCCGCCTGGAGCGTTTGAATTTGGACGGGGTAACAACGATGGTCTTAGGGCGTTACCAGACGGGACGTTGAAGTAGCTATTCTGAGAAAACGCTCCAGAAGTCCCGTTACTGGAAGCCATGATCGAGTTTGTTCTTGCCGACCACAGGTTTACAGTTACTCTAGTGTTCCTTCCGAACATAGAGTTATGTTTACTTGCTGCGCGTTTAGCTTTCGTATGATCATTGAAATCACAAACAATGCGACCATCAGGCATCCCGTTCGTTTCCAGTCTGCGGGCATCATGCGGCGTTAGTCCAATATCAGAGAAGAAGTCGAGTATATCTTTATCGCTAGTGTGAATAGGAGCTCCAGTGATCACGACGCATGTGGTGTCTTCAGCCTAGAATTGAATCGGAGGATTTTAGAACTCTTGTTTTCGTACAACGCTGATCATTATGTGTCTATTCAACCTCATGCAGCTATAGTAGTTCAAGAGTACTTTATATAAGCTGGATGCTGTTCGTGTCACCGTCACCATCACCACCAAACATTTCACAAAACCCTTGTCCTACTCTTCCACTACTTCATACTCTACCCACGCATCTGCTAATTCGAACAAACTACAACATGCAAGCAAACTAATACTGCTACAAGCTTTTACAGAACAAGAACAAGCGCTGAGAACAAACCGGACATTACTCACATTGAGAGCATTAACATTGGACTCTATAAAGGGGTTGTTTGTCATGCCAAGTGCATTGTTTCGCTCGTTACTCCTGCCATTCAATGCTGTACCGAAACCGGTATGTGAATGGGAACGTACCCCAGTTGTTCCGTCTAGGTCATTATCTGGATGTAGTCTACGATTAGCCGCTTTAGCTTGGACCACATCTGATTCATCACAAAATTCAACCACAAAACCGGATCCCTCCGATGACTTGACTATCGTATCTACACAACGCTGAGCAGTATCGGTCGAGTCTAGATGGACAAAGGCAGTCGTGGTAGTCGATGTCCGCCCATTGATGTTTGATCCTCCTTGGGCCATTGTCGCAATATCTCGAACGTTAATATTCCTGAAGTATTTTTCAAATACATCCCTTGGCGTTATTCCGAAAGGAAGCCCTCTGATGGAAATGCAGTTCGTAGAAATGCCACTTGCGGATCCTGAGTTAAACCCTAGAAAACAGAGACGTGTTAAATACAATTGAAACCAGCTTCAAAAAGACAATAAATCACAGTCTCGTCTTACGGGAAACTTTTGGTCCACGTTCCCCTCTTCCGGTAGTCTTTTGATTGGATCGGGAAGTTTGGCCACTGTCCAGTCCTTTGGAAGCTCGTTGCTCAGAATCAAACGTGGTGCTCGAACAGAACTCCATTTTAACTGCAGAGCCACGTAGCTTGTTCCCATTCTGACGCAAAAGTCGTTGGAGATCTTCGCTTCTCTTCAACTTAAGATAAGCAACTCCGTCGTCAACATTCCTCACTAACCCATCACCTCCCCCTTCCAACTCAACACGTATGAATTCGCGAATCTGCAATAAGATCAACCCAGCCCAAAATGTCAACATTAGAACTCAAGACATCTATGTAATTTCAACCGTAACTGCTCCGCCAATCTATGAATTTGGTATGTAGTATTTTTTGTTTCCGACAACAAGGAAACCCAAGTATGTCCAGAGTCTCAAGCAAAAGCGATTGTGTATCCCTTCCCAATGCTTGTACGACACAAATACTGTTTTTTCCAACATTTAGCCACCCAATGCAGATCTTTACAACCGACCTCTGCCCTGGTCCTCACATTCTAGCTCATGAATATCGCCTTCCGTTGAAGCTTTGACCTCACCTCTCGGTTTGACGCATCCTTGTGAATCCCTGACAGCTTCGCATAAGAATTGGCCCCAAATGTATTTTCACTTCGCCTATCGCGGTCACGAACAGTTCGATCTTGGCTATCAGTCCTTCTTTTGTCATCTTGCCTACCATTATCCCTTGGGTTCTCCCGTCTTCCGCCACGATTGCGGTCTCTGCTACGACTTCGGCTCCTCGAAGCAGACTTTCTTTTGCGCTCTCTACTGCGAGATCTACGCCACCTGAAATGAATATAAACATTCATCAAATGTTTTGGTAGACTTATCTTAAAAATTTGGTTTGTTTGTACCTGGCATCTCTGTTCCTGTCTCTTGAACCGCTTCTTTTTCTATCAGGTCTGGAATCTCTATCCCTAGCACGTCCATCTCTGTTACCACTTGGCGAAGAAATCGAGTTTCCTGGGCTAGATATACTGTTACGAGCACTTCCACGCTCAACATCACGTTTGCTATCCAAGCCATGTGCATTGGGATGCTGAGTGAATCCTTGCTGGGTCAGTAATGGTCGCGCACCACCAAAGTTGGTTGTAGTGGCTCCTGGAGTGGCACCTAGTAAACCATGTCCTCCTTGCATGTTTGGAGGCGGTATTCCGAAAGGTGCCACATTTAATGCCCCTCCTCCTTGGCCGACATTGTTCATCAACGGCATTCTCTGGTTTCCAAAAGCAGCGACTGACGATTGGCCCATCATTCCTGTTGCATTGGATCCGCCGCCGACGTTCATGAAATTTCCCACTGAGCCTTGGTTGCCTGTTTGGCCATCATGAAGACCTAAAGGCATAGCTGAAGTTTGAGCTCCAGAGAGCAAGAATGGATTCGGCGTGGTGACTGATGGGAAAGATCCTCTTGGAATATTCAAGCCGAGTCCAGGTGCATTAATTGTGCCGCCAGGAACCATGCCCGGTGGTGGAGAAGAAAATAAACCTGGAAATCCTGGAGGTCCGCCTGCACCAGCCATGAGGTTTGGATAGTTTGTTAAAGGTCCACCGGCTCCCAAGGAAGCTTGCTGAAACTGTAAGTGGGTTGGTAAGGAGCCGTTGACTGGATTTCCGGAAACCGTCCCAGCTCCAGGCGGAAATAGTCCTAAAAACGGCTGTCCGGCAGTTGCGCTTAATCCGATGCCAGGCAACTGACCCATGACGACGTTTCCATGTCCAATATTATTACTCATACTTGCTGCGGAACTGCTGTTATGCAACGAGAGATCTGGAGTTGAACTCCCAGTATGGCCCATGTTTGGAGCCACGCCCATCGCCTGTTGCCGAGCTTGCTCTATGACCTGGATATCAAAAAATGACGAGTGAACAACTATTTCAATTTTAGAACCATCCGCTGCATGCTCGCTACAATCACTGCCGCCCAGCTTTGCCCGTTAAGTGAATTGGTTGACGAAAGTGAACTGTGACTCCAAGGTATACTTGAAGGCAATCGAATTTTCAAATCTTCTAGATAAGTGAGCATCATTTTGAAGCTGGAACTACATCGAACGTGCGTTCTACATGTTTTAATGTTCACATAATATTTGGGTTAGCTCGGATCTTTCACGTCTTTAGCCAGTCAGATAGCGGTTTTAGAAATTTTGTCCAAGAGAAATTCCGAGGTCTTTCAGTAACATAACTTACTACTTGCCATAAATCGTATTAGACCAAGACAAGATGTACAGGCTTGATTAGTGCCAGATTGTCGTTAAGCTTTCCAGCATGATCAGTCAGCTGTAATTTGAAATGTTGATGAGCTTGAGAGAAGTTAGCAAGCATGCTCGATTTTGAAACGCGGTTTAAGGCCGTCCTTGTACCTGAGTTCAGTAATGCATGCACAAAGATACACATCACATTGCCACTACTTGTAAATGAGAGATTCCCTTTTATATGACCGTTTCAAACTGACCATAGATGCCAGATACATTTCATTACCGATTTCATTCATGCGATCAAGCAACCGGTAGCCGCTAACAATTACACGTAGTATCGACTTTTACTCGCAACCAAGCAGTTAATCACTGCAGTTACAAAAGATTGTTTCTGGGTTGCATCTGAACTTGATTTGATCAAAGTAAAGTCTCTACGGCTATCGGAGAATTAACGCTGACCCCGCTTTACCAATCAATAAGTTACCGAAGGGCAAATTGTCTAATTCATAATAATACCGTTGACAGCAGACATAAAACTTGATTGCTGTACAAACTTGGCTTGGGTTTGGAGTAGAGTCTATCCTTATTATTTGAACGGTTCAATACCAGTCCATCAACGTGTACATATTACAATTCTGTGAGTTGGAGATCCTGAGGAATATTCCAACAGTAGAAGAAGCTCAAGAAGACAGCATTCGGTTGATCATCAAAGTAGTTCGTATTTGGAAATATGATGGAATCTTATCTCATTTGAGCAATATGAATTCCTAGACCTGGCTACTAATACTTCACATTTCTCCTAGAATCAAAAATGCCAAGTTTAGCTTCAAAGCTGCATTACGAACAAATAGAACTGCATAAAACAGATGGGAATCGGAATCAATCAGGCTCTGGTTCAAGTGTGACGATGTTCCTGGAAAGTCGCCGGGTAAATCCTCTGCATTAACCGAACACTTTCGTTGTGATATTTAAAAATACGTTCGCAAACAATTCTTTTACTCCAATATTGTCCTGAACAGGAACTTTCCAATCTATCCAAAATTGGATATACCAGGAGTAACAGCTTTAAAAATCCACTAGTCCTTGCTGAATTACGACTATGACTTCACCTGAACGAATTCAGCCGTGTAACGCTGAAGTGAAGTGTAATGCTACACAAACATTAAGGAGCATTTAGCGGTCACTATGAGATGCATATAAAGGTACAGCTTGGGCTAGGCATATTTTCTCGATGTGCTGGAGAAATCCCATGTCATGACCCGAATCCGAACCGATATTTGGAAGAGAAGAATGAAAAGGAGAGAAACAACCTGGCCTAATCTGCTTGGAACCACCAACAACAATAACTCTTGAAAATGATGACAAGGTTCCGACCATTATTGTGCAAGATTCAGATTGCTTCTTGAATTCACATTAGAAAGCAACACAAGGTTCGAACTGCATCGAATCCATTTGCAATGGCTCTCAGTACATTGCTGACTTCCATCCAACTTTTGAGAACATAACGCAACAAGGGAGATGAATGATTGTAGGTAGCGGCGACAGCAGGATTAAAATTTCAAGTAGATGTGTTAGTAAAAAATTGAACCTTATGCATTTCATTCCTCGAACTCAGCAGCAACTTGACGGGAGAATCCTTGAGACTTGATCCGGACAGCTGCATAGCTTGACGTGCGTCTTCATCTGTACTGAATGCTATGAAGGCATCGCCTTCTGATCCTCCAACGATGTGCACTCCGCCATCAGGGATACCAAGGCCGCGGAAAAAATTACGAATGTCTAGCGAATTTGCCGTGAGGGGCAGATTTTGAAGTCGTATGATCACGCTCATTTTGTATCAGTAGTAGCCTTATTCAGTTGAAACAAGTTTCAGTTCTTTTCAGTTCTTCGGTACTTTCTCCTGATGTACAATTTCTCGGTTACTGTGTGATGTCGACGACAGTATTTACATCTGGGTCAATTGCTACCAGTATACTACTGCATAATTATAACTTTACCACTCGTGCCTCTCGATTGCTGGGTCCCGCAATGTCTGACGGACTCGTCTTCATGAACCTGTATTACGAAGACAAGCAGAAATTCTATTGTGAAAGCTTATCGCAAGTCTCTTCTTCGTCCTCTGAAAGACAGAATTCTTGAAGAATGATGAAGCCACGATTTGCAAATTCGCACTTTAGCAGTAATCGAGTTGCCACCACAACTTAAGTTTGATGGTGCGATTCGTTACATAAACACCGTAACTGTAGAATCACTTGGACATTTCCCACGGTGAAGTTTTAGAAAGAGCCGATGGAAGCAAGCAGCTCGTCCCTCAACGAGCATGAAGAAGCCCTCAGAACCTACACAATTCCGAAATTAAGTAACTTTTTCAAAGTATTCCCATTCACCATAATCCAGACAAAGCCGGAAATACGCGTACATACATGTACTTACAAATAATATGTCTCCCAGCCAGTTAGTTCCTCTCCAAGTCATGAAATGATTTTATATTTTCAACCACACAGAACTTATTCGATTTTCGAAAATCTTCGCGTGCATCTATCATCAACAATTTTTAACACGTTAATGATTAAATTACTTGTAAACAACAACAAAAGTAATTTCACATTTTTCCTGCATTTGAAACGGCGTTCAATGGTGCCAGAAACCTTGCATTCTGACTTCTTATGTATGTCTCCAGGATATACCCTAGCCTATGAACATATCCTCCAGCGGTTTGCATAGTGTACATACGTGAATATGCTCAAGCCTATATCTACCCCCTTGAGAGTCATGCATACACAGACAGGATGGGCTTGCATGTCGGTGACTAGCAAACACATTCGAAATCACTTCGTAAACAGTGCCATCAGTCATCATCATAAACCAAGATAAATTTATTTGGAACTTCCTTTCCTCATTTGTCATTCAATGCAATAGTTAAATAAAGTCAAGAGTATTGGAACCTCCCAAGTTTTACCCTTATCAGAATCCGCTTCCAACTTTTCCAGTTGGATGCAGATGTACCACAATTTGTCGTAGAAAGTGTTTATTACCGGTATCAAATTTGCTGCTTTCGGATTGAAGTCAGTTAGCTTCGTTGTTACTTGGAAGGAGGCTGTGCCCTTCATTTTATCATGGTTAGTAAAAGAACATGATTGAATCACGTTTCCAAAGGTTTTGAAAAAATGCATTGAATTTAACTGGGTTTTGCTTTACAATGCAGGCGTACCATTCGCAATTATTAAAACCACAACAAACAGTGGGAAACACTGCCATTCTCCCTCTACGGACCCAAGTTCGAGGACCAGCGCTGAAAGACAACACCGACTATGATATCATCGATGAAGCTTTGTATTATTTCAAGTCTAACGTATTCTTTCGTACTTACGAAATCAAGGTGACTAATGCACTAGCTGTCAAAATCCCTGGACGTTGGATGTGAAATTTAATTTTGATCGTTCTTTTCTTCGCAGAGCGAGAGCGACAGGCTCTTGATATACCTCACTTTGTATATCTCCGAATGCTTGAAGAAGCTTGCAAAGTGTAGCAATAGGGCACAAGGAATGCAAGAAATGTATACTTTGGCCATCAGCAAATTCGATATTCCCGGTGACCCCGGTTTCGCACTGAATTCAGTCTACGCTAAGCCTGCGACACCTCAGGATTCAGGTAAACTATACATGAGCTTTTTACGAACGCAATTCTGTGAGAGAGCAACGAGATCAATTCAATTGGTTTTTAGAGCTCCTTCGTCAGTACCTACTGCAAGCTCGACAAGAATGTGGAGTTCGAACCTGCGAAAAGGTATTCAGCACTGAAGACGGACGGCCTTCTAAATGGTGGTTATGCTTTGCCAAGAGGAAGTTCATGGACAAATCTCTGTCCGGCCCTGGTCAGTAGTGTAGCATCCTCGTGTTCTCGTCTCGTCATTCAGATGCTTTTTATCATTACACAAAATACTGCAATGCGGTGATAGTTATAGCCTATGACACACTTAACTCCGATTTTCAGTAACTTTTCTAAACCGCTACCTACATATATTGAATATGCGCAATAAATGTCACTGTATTACTAGTAATATATTGACAGTATAAATGCGATTCAAATCGTGTTTCATGTATCAACATCAAGTACGGTACAAAAGAAACTGCTCACATGCCAGGATCAAGCCTAGACATCTTTAAATATTATTCAGTAATCCCGTAATAATGCTTTCGTTCAGGTCGAAAATTTGTAGCAGTGTAATATTTTTCAGTCAAGTTAACAGAGATGTCAAGTGTTCCATCCACTCGATCATGCTTGAAATGCTGCTTATACAGGTTAGTTTAGCATTGCATTCAATTACATGTTGTACCGGAACCTGGAGACACACCTGTTGCAAAGAAGGGAGCATTGCAGGTTGCTGTATGTATGGCGCGCATGGGCATTTTACATGCTACACAAGTTGAATATGAAACGATGGATGCTCGTTGGGTTTACTCCTTTCATAATTCCATCGCAAGGTGTATATATTCACTCAGCATTGTATTCAGTGCTTAATGCTCCTGATGCAGGTGAGTCATTCAGATTCCGTGTGTTGTAAACATTGAGAGTAACGTCCGTGGGAATTGTATTGTCTGTAATGTTTTAGGGCTCCTGCTCCGACTGTCAGTTCACCACCACTTTCATACTCGCTAATCGAGAGAAAAGCAGCAACAGGAAACGCTGAATCGCTAGGTGCAGCTCTATTAGCTGAATTTACGGTAGACAATCTTGTCAAGCTGAATCTCCATCCGCTCGTGCCTTACATTACAAGCAAGTTTATTTTTAGAAGCGAATCATCAACAAACATATCCGCCGTCGTTCGCAGCGTTGTCTGCCGCCCTTGCAAACATTTTCGCCGTATAGTTAGAGTTTTAGAACATTCTCTGAACGCTCCTAGTTTCTGTCATATAAGGTAAGCAACCAGTTCAGTTGGACTTGAATTCTAAAAACAATAGCACCAACCAATTCACTCTTGTGTAATGGAGCAACAAGAATATTTAAAGTCTTAAACCTGACTAAACAATCAGTGAAATCGCTTTCACTTTTGTGTGATGCGCCCAGTCCGAAAGTGCTCAAGATTCCGACCACTTTTTTCTACAGCTCGTCCGTGTATGGGGGTCAATTGTTATCATCAACTTTAGTTTTTGAGCTCGAGAGCTACGACTTTCATCATGATTATGACGTCCTCAGACATTTCGTCTGCAACTAGTATTCAGATTGCAGACATCATTACTGTCTGCAACCGTCTAATTCGCCAAAACGAACCTTCCACACCTGAAGCCCGGGAATTAATTTCCCTTCTGGGAAATAAGCCATTATGGGTATCCAATAAGTAACATGAACGCTTCACCCTTTGAATTAGAAATTAGCAGCATGGCCTCCCAAGTACCAATGGTTAAGTCGTTAAGTGAATGATTCCTCACAATAGTCAACCTGACCTACTATATTTTACACAAATTGCAAGTGTGATAATCAGTTGTAGATATTATTCAGTTATTCATTTTTGCCTAACTGACCTGCATGCCTATAAATTGTGATGCTCTTGCTGTTTGCCTCTGGCACAATAAAATCAGTTGATCCGAAAATCCCGAAAGCTTTCGAAAGTAAGAGCATGAGACAACTATCGGTTTTCGAACAGAAATGTCGTGAAACCTTCAACCTATAACGTGTATTGCTTGAATCATTGATTATGACGTTGTTTGGTTGTGCATGTTTGGCGCTCAATGAAATGATGAGGCCCAGTAATTTTAACTGACCGGAATATGTACTTTGTTTCCAGAACGTCATCACTGCGTTTGGAGAAATCACGAGCGGAGAAGACATGGCTGCTAAACTGGCTGTACATGACACGCTAAGGCAGCCTCATTCTGCAAATTCTGATGAACAAACTGTAGCTGACCAGACAATCCGAATAGTGAGATTCTCTAAGAACCCTGGACTGCCCCTGGTACTTACTCTTGAAATATAACATTGAAACCTTATGAAATTCTCTCCCTTATCTCGGTTCTTTCAGGGTGTAACTGTGGAAGAATGTGATGATCATTTGAAGGTTGCCCGGATCATGAGTGGCGGTCTTATTGACAAAATGGTGAGCTGGTGACTCTAAGAGAGCATTGTCTCCAAAGGTTTATCTTTGACGGATGTTAACCTTAATATGATTTTTTTTCAGAAATTACTTAAAGTTGGAGATCTAATAATCGAAATCAATGGAAAGGACGTCTCTTCGCCCAAACAACTCCAGGAAGAAGTTTCTAGATCTCAAGGCATTATGAAGCTCAAGGTCGTTTCAGCAGTGGATGATCACACAATGAACGGAAAACAGGTGAGGCTGAAATATCAATTCGGAAAACATGCATATACCAGGATGAAAAATTAAAAATCAACTGTCTTCTTTAGTGTTACATGAAAGCGCTGTTTTCGTACGACCCTGCATTGGACACGTTGCTGCCCTGTAAGGAAATTGGCATTCGATTCAATACAGGAGACGTTTTGAACGTAGTTGACCAGTCGGACCCCAATTGGTGGCAGGCTAAACATGTAAGAAGACATTCAAACGTTTCAACTTCTAATTCATGTGGAGCAATGTGCTAAAACTTTTACATTGTTCAGATACACGGTGGCGTTGTTGGATTGATTCCGTCCAGGGAGCTTGAAGAGAAACGAGCCGCATTCGTCCGTCCGGAAGCTGATTTTGTCCATTCGATAGGTGAGTGATAAGCGTTCTCAAGTTGCCCAAATTCTTGTTCAAGTTTTTTCGCATGGCGTACAAATCAAACTGTAATTTTTACAGGTGTTTGTGGAACACGTATTGCTCGGAAGAAAAAGGTCTGTGCTTATACCGCGAAGCAAAACACTGAATTTGACAGGGCTGAGCTGGTTCTGTATGAGGAAGTTGCTAGAATCCCGCCAAATGAGCTGCAGAGGAAGGTGTTGGTCATCGTTGGAATTAGAGGCGCAGGGAGACGAACATTGAAAACTCGACTTATCAACTCGGACCCCCGTCGATACGGAACAATCATCCCGGGTACTTTACCATCTTTCAGGCTTCAAATTCTGATTCCCGCAGTCGGTTGTAAACTTTCTTGTAATTTTAACCTATCGTTCCTTTGTATCCACAGTGACAAGTCGGCCGCCACGTGAGGGAGAAGAACAGTCCATGACATACGTCTTCGTTGACAGAGAAGAATTTGAAGCAGGATTGAGAAGAAATGATTTCTTGGAATGGGGTGAAAATGATGGACATTATTATGGCATCACGTTCGCTTCTATCCGTGATGTCACCAGGTTTGGGAAGAACAATCTAAGGGCATCAATTACTTAATGAAACTATCATTAATTGTCCGTCTACTTTGGTCCAATAGTACAGGGAAGACTTGCATTTTGGACTGCAATGTCGCGACCCTAAAACTGATGCACAATTCTGCTGAGTTCAAACCATTCGTCATATTTTTGGCCTATCCCGGGGCGGATAAGCTGGAGGAGCAAGAGGCGTTTGAAAGACAACATGGCTATTCCTCCAGAACTTGGACGGTAAGACCCTTAATGGCTGATGGAGTCAGAGATTCAATGTCTTAAATACCTGCCCTGAGCTTTGGAAGCAGAATCTGATAACTAATTTGCTTGCATCTGGCTTTCCAGTTTGATCGAATGAGCTCCATCCGTTCCAGCTCCAGAAGAGCACGAACCCTCGAATCTTTTGCATCGTTGTGTGATGTAAGCTACTGTTTGAAACGGCACTATCGGATTTTGAAAGGTTTTACCGTGATCTGAGTTTAACTTTGTTTGGGTTTTGGCAGTTTGAGAACACAACTTCGGTCGAAGAATCTCAGCGTTTGGAGAAAATGTACGCACCATACTTCGATCTTACTATCATCAATGAAGATTACGACGACACATTCCGAAAGGTTGTTCAAGCTGTTGAAGACCTTCATTCGAACTACCAATACGTCCCTGTGTCTTGGGTATATTGAGATGGTCAGCAGACAGCTCAGTACAATTTACTTAGTGAGACTGACATCAACCAGTCCCAGTAAGAATTGATGCAATACGCACTTTAGCTTTAGCTTGCAAACATGACAATTTGCCTTGTGATGTACAAAATTAGTTTAAAAGAAACCAAACTTGTAACTGATGTAGTTAGCTACATGGGATGTGCCTTACTATGCAGGTAATCTATGATGAGGATATAGACACTCGAATACAAATATCTCCTTTATTGAAATGTTTATATACGAT
Source organism: Sphaeridia pumilis (assembly GCA_034698345.1). Lineage (NCBI taxonomy): Eukaryota > Metazoa > Arthropoda > Collembola > Symphypleona > Sminthurididae > Sphaeridia > Sphaeridia pumilis. The sequence continues at coordinate 12,425 of JAQGBJ010000793.1, read as the reverse complement.
TTGCATGACCATTTGTACTTAATGTTTCTTGGCTTCAGGACACTTTTATAAAGATCTTAGCACAATTATCGACGTAAACAGGGCAGGAAACCTTGCAATATTACTGTTATTGATGAAGATAGAAATGAAGGGGATCAAGTTAACCTAATTTTGGTTATTGAAGTGCCTTCTCTGCATGAACCTTTTAATGTATACAAATGTGTCGAGTTTGTGAATCCTTAATACAGATTAAATTTATTTAGCCGGTTATATTTACGAAAATATATCATTTACATGGTTGTAATGTTACAATTACAATACAGTACTTCAGCTACAAGCAGCGACCGAGGGAAAACGCACTAATGGCCACATAAGTTTTCGAAATATCACGTATTCTCTTCACTTTCTTTGCTCAAAACTTCCTCCCCGTTATCACCGTCACCGGATATAGTAATCATCATTTCCTCAGCAGATTCAGTCTCGTCGATCTCGTCGTCATTATCGTCAAGGCAATCTTCGGGATCCAGTACTCTTGACTCGTCAGGGTCAGCCTCAATATCACCTTCTTCAGCGTCGCCGTCAAGAATTTCTGCCTCAACCTCCTAAGGAAACAAACAAAAAAATCGGAATCAAATACGTGATCAACTGCTTTAGTATAGACATTTCATTCAATCAGCTTACCGTTTTGATAATTTTTCCATCGACTATCATCTTGGCTGTAGGTGCTCCGTCCCCCTTATTCTTTGTATGGGTCTTTATGTGCTTCGATAAATGATCGCTCCTCATGAATTTTTTCATGCATTCTGAACATTGAAACCGTTTTTCGCCTGTATGTGTCCGTCGATGGCGTTGAAGTTCATCCGACCGAGTGAATCGTTTTCCACAAAATAGCCATTGACACACAAATGGTCGTTCCCCAGCATGCCACCTTAAATGTGCTCGAAGGTGAGATGTTTTTCCGTACACTTTTCCACAACCAGGAATGTGGCAGAGATGTTGTTTTTTCTTTTCTCCGTTGTTCCTGCGCAAAAAATACGTTTAGTTTGATGCATTTGCAGAGGGATAATTTTTAGTTGAAAATCTGGGCAGTCTAAAATTTACCTCGCATCGATGTCTGTGCAGTTAGGACATGTGCATGCCACTCTGCGTAACCTAGTCTTTGGCTTCTCCAGCTCAGTCTTAATAGCGGCAACAGCTCCATTTTGTAGCGATGTCGCCACTACAAGGGGAGCTTGGTTAACGACTTGCCATTTGGTTGGGTCCAAAGGATCCTGCTGAATCTGCTGTGTGCCTGTTTGCAGATTATATGTCCATTTATCGGCTTTTCAAATATCAACTTGATTAGCAGTATCTGCATTTTCATACCCATTCCAATATTCTGTAAACCAGTCACGATTGGTGAAGATCCCAATTGCAAAATTTGTTGGGTTGCTTGATTATTTTGCTGTTGCAAAGTTAGATTTTGCCCTTGCCCAGATAACGTTAAAGCTCCTGCATTAATAAGCTGCACGTTTCCCAGTCCGGGAATATTTTGGAACGTAGGGATTTGCTACAAACAAACACGATTGTTGATAAGTTTTTCAAATTGTGGAATTCCGGTACTGGTCACACAAAAATTGCGAATTTCATAAATTCTTAGCATACCTGTCCTAGTGTTTGACCCAGCGACGAAGCTGGGATTACTGTAAACTGTTGGTTTGACGCTTGAATCGTAACTTGGTTCTGTTGAGACTGTGCAGTAACAATGGTTTGAGTGCCAGACGTCCCAGCGTTGGAAGCTTGGGATGTGGAAGACACTTGCGTATTGGTGTTCCCATTATTGTCGCCTCCAGCAGCCTACCATAACAGATCACCAATGAGTAAAGTATGACATGAATGACACCTTCCCGTGATGGATAGAAGTACGGAGCATACCTGAATCGTAATTGTTCCGTTGGCGTTAGTGGTCCAATTGGCTCCAGCAGTCTGGGCCTGATGCGCTTGAGCTGGTTGGATTTGGGCCAGCTGAATTTGCCCTGACGGAGTTATAACTTGAGCAAACTGAGGCTGTTGGGTCATCTGCAAAACAAAAATAATCATATAATGCTGAGTTTCTTCAAGGAATTTGAATTTTGACAGAATTAAAGTAATATTTTACATGAGTCAACTGTGGCTGCAAAAACTGTATCTGTCCATTTGCAGTTTGGATGAGTTGACCCGCATTCGGCATCGCCGCTGTGAGTGTAGGGATGGGGATGTGTACAGTTTGTATGATGGTTTGCCCATTGGAAGTAGCGATTGGGATCTGAACCGGAATCGTTTGTTGGATTCCTTGAAGTTGGACGACTTGCGGGACACCACCCCTGACAACATTCTGATTCCCTAAATACGAATTGACTTAATTTAGTCAAAGAAGGATTCATTGAGACTTGATTATTCCATCCCGAGGCAATCGGAGTTAAATTCCGGAACTTGCCGTTGAAACTCACCGCTTGTAGCGACGAGCGTCCCTCCATTCTGAACGAGGTTGGACGCTTGAAGAATGTTCTGAGCTCGAATAAATTGACCCGTGGGTGCAATCAAGGTCGGAGCACTGCTAATCTGTACTGTTTGCTGGTTGGCCATCGTAAGGTGGGCCAGAGGGGAGTTCTATAAAATTGCAAAATGTTCTCCAGTTACATTTCATGTCATTCATTCCTTGTTTTATAATTTGACTATTATAATAACAAACAGTTGTCACGAAATCAAAGTGGAGTATTTACCTGAAGCCAATATTGAATTTTTGCGAATGGAACGTTTGTTTGTGGGTAGGGACGTGGATAAGGGTAGTGTTTTGGAGGTGTGTTTGAATTTCGGTGGTCGTGTGATTTGATTTGAACGGTGATTGGGACGACAAGGGTCTCGCGAAATCCCGGCAGTAGGAAGGAATCTGTTTTGATGGGAGGAGATGAACTGGTGAACGACAATCCGCGGGCTCGGGGATGTCTGCGTGAGCTGCGAGATGCTGCAGATCCAGCCTTGGAGGTAGGCGCAGTTCAAAGAGGCTTTCTTTGCCCAAACTCGAGTAATTTCTACATTAACCTGTACTCGGCCCGAGTGCAAACTCCAAATATTTCTTCCTACTATAAATGCAATTTCTGGACCAAGTTAACTTTGACCCAATGACACAGGTCTAATTGAGAAGATGCCTTAATTCCGACTTTCAAGGGTGTGCCCTAGCGAATAAACTGCTCAAGGTTTGGACCCCAAAACTCCGGCGGTAGGATGATCTGAGGGAGGAATCAAATGGAGTCTCTACCAGCAACTTCTCTCTCCAGCTACATGGGAGAGAGTTGTTTAGCCTCCTCTCTCAACTCGCCCAACGCCTTCACGGCCCAAAATCCTCCTCGTCTCTGTATGTTGGAGTGATGGAGATGCCGCGGGCTGCCCCCGTAACACACCCCGCGTCTGCCCAGGGAGCCGTCCACCTTCCCCCACACACCAGACGGCCGTGTATCCCTCCGCACTCTGCCTCCCCTAAACTGTCCCACACCATCTCCCTCCTCCTATTCCGCTCTCTTCCCTCTCTTTGCTCTCCCCCTCTCCTCAACCCACACACGCCCATCCTCATCACCTCCTGCCAAACTGCCAACTAGGCCCTCTCGCCACCAGCCCCCCATCTACTGGCTCCCCACCGTATTAAAAGCCATCAAAACCCAGCGTCTCTTAACCATTAGCCCAGTTTAATGTCTCTCACAACGAATATTCTAAAACAGCATTTCCCGTCCAATTTACCAGCGCTATGCCCCTCCTCAGGTCACTTTAGTGATTTTCGAGTTTTCCAACTCCAAACAGCTTCTGGAACGTTTCGTAAGTCCCTAGCATTTGCTGGTAGCCGGAGAAAGTATAATTATGAGCAAAGTTTTTCTCTTTATGAATGAACTTCATTTTGGAAGTAAATGAGGAATATTTAAAAGGAATTTCTTTATTTCAGGTCCTTTTGATGACCGTATAAAAATTAAATATTTACACTTTCTCGTGAACGCTAACTACTATTGGTTCCAGACCATTCAAACTAGAAACAGAGTATAACCCAAGTGTCACTATTGAACTATAAATTATTGCACCAACCACCCCAGTCAAATATACGACATAGCTATAATTTGTTTCCTCCCTTCAAAGGGAAAGTGAGCTGGAAGTTCCAGTCGCTCCCTATGTCTAATCAAAATTGGCAAAATAAGTATCCGAATCAGTTACATTGTGCTTCACGTATCCCACATATTGCGGCGGTGGAGGTGCGTTTCCGTAATACTTCCCGTAAGGGTACACTAAACATATCCAAATAAGCGTCACTGGAATCAGGAGCCAGGGGAGAAGCACCAGAAAAATATTAATGTTGAAGTACGCAGGTATCCAGAAGAAGGCTCGTCCAGCTTCTTCCAACACGCTTCCAGGACTCGAATCAAGCATCCTAACCTGCAACCGATACCCAACAAATAATTAACAAAACTTGAAAGCGTTTTCCGATCCAGTTCCAGATCTCACACTAACAGACAAACAGATGAAGTTATGCTCCAAGTTGAAGACTCCTGTCTTCGTATAACAAACTTGAATGATCCACCTCCAGGCACACCAACTATACTTGAACTTCTTCAGTTACAAAAGACAATTGACGCGATTCCTCCTTACCTAATTACTCAAGACGTCCTCTTGTATTTATAATTGTAGATTCCCGTTGTAACCAATTTCAAGGAGCAGATTGCTGTGGTCTTTTCTGCCTTCCGGATTATGATTCAGCGTTGCATATGCATGAGGAGATGCGATCGACACATGACCAAAGCTGTTGCGCTGGGCCAGTTTGGCGTGACGCTCCGCCATTGAGCCGGCCACCGATCTGTTTTCTTCTGTGTCGGCCCCTGCGACTGAAGCGTCCAATTCAGTGGCGACGCACATTGTTAGCTCTTGTTCTTCGTACGTTTTTAGTTGGCTGCAATCATCAGAATTCCCATTAGTCCTGCATCGAATTAACAGTAGTAGCGGTACATGAGTTTCATTTAAGTTGAATCCACTTACTGCTCAGTCCACAACGGGTTGTCGGTTCCCAATTCGTCCATGGGGTCAGTGTCGTGGTGAGATCCTTTGATGTGCCGAGTCACTGATGGTGTCCCAGAAACACTGGCTTCGTTCGGATGCAGCGCATACTTCAGAGTGCTCTGCATATGTCCATGAGTCCCGTGAGCTTCCGCCTTTTTGCTAGAAACCAGGTACCTGAGGCAGCAGCAGACTGCCACGGCAGCGGCTATCGAGAGACAACTTAACGCCACCAACGCTACGAGGCTTGCGAACGCTGTGTCAAAAGATTCCCGGTTTGCGTACACATACTCCAAACTGTCAGAATTTCCCATCGCTGGCAAAGCGCTGTAAAGCTCCATGTTGCTGTTTTCCCCTCGGAATTGGTCATGACCCAAGTCCAAAGCTTGAATAAACTGAGCCACTGGAAGTACCTTCATCGTATGTTTTGAAATGGCCGTTATGAAGATGTCGCTCCTGCAAAAGTCAAGCGATTCAGTACAGTAGAATCGCAAAGCGCAGAAATCTGTATTAATACCAAACGCATTGGCCCCTCGCTTACCATTTATGGTTGACACTTTGGTCTTCAGACACGTGTGGAGTCAGTTTCGTGGCGAGTACATTGGCGTCCGTAATGTTTGACAGTAGCCTCAGAAGGTCCTTCAAAGGAACTTCTTCGGGAGTCGCTTTCACAGTCACAATCACCTGTTGGCTCATGTCGACTACCCAGACATTTACCAGAGTCCGATCTTCGTAATACGGGGAAATTGTTTCCTTGACGCCTACTTGCACAGTAAATCTGTTGTTCCCACCACCGTACTGCCTGACAGCTGATGAAGAAACAGTGAGCCTTCCACTCGTCTCGTCGATACGGAACGGCGAAGGTACTAAGGAGCCTCCAGATTGGAAGTCATTCACTATAAGGTTTGATCCATGCAGGAAGAACTTCATTGATCCCTTGGATGAAGTGTCTTTGTCATCCACGTTCATGCTCAGAATAAATCTTCCGGGCTCAGCTTCAACGTTCACAGCTGCAAAGTACTGCTTCTCGGCAAATCTAACGGGGTTGTCGTTTTCATCGATGACTGTAATTTGAAAAAACATTGCTTCATTCAGACTCTTGACTTTCACCCTGCAGTCATGATTGTCCAAGTGTGCTTACCCTGGATGGAGACAATTGCAATGGACTTATCCGCCATGGCCTCTTCAAACGACATTCTTTGAAGTTGTTTCTGAAATTAGATAAAGTTGTGATAAAACTAAATGGTACTCCGGACGCATGGGCTTTCGAAAGAACGACTTTCACTCACGGTTACAATTGGAGAGGGTGAAGCTCGAACAAACATCATGTACTCGCTAATCTTTTCTTTATCCAGGATTGCTTGGGTATAGATTTTCCCAGACTTGATGTCAACCCGGAGATCATCGTTCTTGTAACGGTTCTCGTCGTCGGAAGCCAGGAAGTAAAACATTTGAGCATTTTGGCCTTCATCCATATCGAATGCAGCCACTTGGCCAATAAACGTGTTTGCTGGCGAGTTTTCTTTGATGGTAAAGTTGAAAATCTTAGTGACGCTGAATGCTGGCAAATGATCATCTACGTCATGGACCACAATAGCCAAGACGTGCTGATGGACACCTGTTGAGGGCTTCCCACCGTCCTGTGCAGCCACCACCAACTGATATGTATTGATCCGCTCTCGGTCCAGGGGCTTCACTTGCTCAAGACTTCCGGACTTGGTATTCAGTCGGAAGGCTTCGTATTCGTTTACCAACTCTCCTTTGTCGTTCACAAAATAATACTCCAAACGACCATTATCTCCTTCATCGCCATCGAAAGCCTGAAGTGTTCCAATTACTTTTGTGAACGTTGGGTCCTCCTGGTACTTTTTTAGCTCCGTCGCATCGGACTCTACAGTGTGAATCGTCCAGTTGCCCTTGTTCGGGAACACGAATTCTGGTCGCATGACATTGTTTTCCAGCACTTGAATCAGTACCTCTGCACGGGCTGCTGTTGTATTTCCACCTTCATCCGTCGCCTCGATCATAACTTTGTAGTCGCCGGGTTTATCAAAAGCTCTGCTCGTCCGCAGAATACCTGAACTTTCTTCAATCATAAACACATCCTCCATCTGAGACCCAGGCAGGATTGAGTATTTCAAAGAGTCACTTTCAGGCAAGTCTCCACCAATCGCTTCAATGGCCACCAGTTGCTGCATAGCAACCAACGGAGCATACAATGAGACTTTGTAGCTTTTTTCTGACATGACTGGGGCATTGTCGTTGATGTCTTTGACTATTACAGACACCGTAGAAAAGCCGATTCTACTCGAGTCCTTCGCAAAGATCCCAAAAGTGATGATGCCTTGATCATCAGCCATCTGTTCTCTGTCCAACATTTTGGTTCCCTTGTCTGATGTCGTGATGCTTCCTAAGCGATCGATTACGAAGGCTTCTGCCCAAGGGCCAGGAACAATGCCGTAGGAAACCACGTCTCCATCCTTGTCAGTTGCTGACACGCTTCCGATCAATGTTCCAGCAGCTGGATGTTCGTCGACCTGCATAAATATAATGGCATTTTCACATTATACATTATCATTATAGATTACCGACAGTATATTTTAGCACGACAACGTACCTCAGCTTCATAAGCGTTCTTGGAGAACACTGGAGTGTTGTCATTGATATTCAGTAGATGAATAACAATCCCGGCTGTTGATGACAGCTGAGGCACTCCAGAATCCATAACCATGATCGTGCAGTTGTAAACTGGCTTTTCGTCATAGTCTAGTCTTCCGGCTACTTTGATTTCTCCAGTCTTGTTGTCCACGCTGATGTATTCGTATCCTTCGGTTACAATGTAGCTCAACGTATGTCCACGCTCCACGTCCTCAGTGTCAAGGGTCAGAATGGTCATGCCTTTAGGCAGCTCTTCTTCCACTTCGATTTCCATGTCGTCAAGCTTGGGCGGTTGGTCGTTCACGTCATACAAACTAAGCAGCAAGGTTCCATGTTCCCAGTCTTCCGACCGAGTCAATCGAGATGTAATGACGACAGTATAGTTGAGGAGTGCCACCAAATCTCTTTTGGATGCTGTTTTAGCAATCACTTGTCCTGAACTGGTCACCATAAACCAGTCATGTACTGACGAAGGCCCTCGGCTGATTTTGTTGTCAATGGTTCGCAATTCTACAGGAGCGGACAAGTGGAACTCATATTCAGAACTGTTCTTGAAGGTTCCACCGGCGGTCGTCAGCTGCCAAACCACATCGCCTTTCTTGATGGAAGACGAAACCTGGAACCGTTGCACTGCTGGGAAGATTTTCGGCAACACTTGGAACACACTGATGACTTGAATGTCCACGGTTATGTACGAGTTGAGCGAAGGCTGTCCTTGGTCGTAGGCGACCACTTGGAGGGAATACCGAGAGTTCTTGTAATAGTCCAGCGGCTTCTTCAGTATGACAACTCCAGACTCCTCGTCAATTTCAAAGTGGCCAAAGTCTCCCTTCTCAATCTTGTAGAGCACAAGCCCGTTCTGACCCAAATCAGCATCTGTAGCAGCTACCGAAAACATTTCATCTCCAACTTCAGCATCTTCCGAAACCATCAGCTCAGTTTCCTGCTCCGGATCAAATACTGGAGCATGGTCGTTTACGTCCGTCACTTCAACATGCACAAGCGTGTGAGCTTTGAACGCAGAATCAGAAACTTCGACACGGAAAGAGTAATTTCCAGGCTGTAGCTGTTTGCTCCGGATAAGGATTTCTCCAGTGATTTTGTCGATTCCAAAGGGCACACCAGCTGGTTCAATTATTCTGTAGCTGAGAATAGCAGACTTGTCGTTGTCCTTGGCTGTCACGTAAAATCTCGGTTCAAACTGCTCAGAGTTTTCTTTGAGTATGCGATGGTAGGAGCCTTCGAAGTAAGGCGGATTGTCGTTGCTGTCCAGTAGGCGGATTTGAAGCGGGACAATCGAATGCACGAATCCTTCATGTTTCTGATTGTCGTGAGCCTGACAAATAGCAAGATAAAACATCAAAGTTTAAGCAATGAATTATCACTTTCTCTAAAAATTAAGCACTATTCAGCTTACAGTGAATAGCAAATCAAGTGTGTTCTGAGTCTCGTAATCCAGACAACTTGTGACTGCAGTTCCATTAGCTGTTGAATGTGAAGCACATGTATTCAGGTAGATTTCTCCAGTTTTCTCGTTCACTCGGAACCTGAAAAAAGAATTGTGATTTCAGATACTTGTGACTAAAAGTCTACTTTCATTTGCAATTTGATTTACTTTTTGCTACCAGCCCCGACAAGTTGATATCTGACCCCCTCAGTTCCAAACTCTTTCGAATCGGCATCATAAGCGCTGATGGATCCAAGAAGGGTTCCTCCAGCCGTCGCCTCAGGCACGGAAATGGTATAAACTTCTTTTTCAAACTTGGGCGCGTTGTCGTTTACATCGTTTGTGACCACCTGTTGATTTCAAGGATTTTGGTTTAATTGGATATCTTGAGATCCTTCAGCACAAACCATTCACTTACAGTCACAGTAGCTGTGCTGAACAGCTTTGGTTCTTCAATGTTTTGAGCAACGACCTGCAAAGAAGCAAAACAACGTTCTCAAAAAATGTTTGATGGCTGATATTTGCAGCAAATGCGAATGAGACTCACCAATAGGAGGAACTTTCTCTCGTTCGGGTTCTCAAAGTCAAACTTCTTTGTGACCCTGATAACTGGCCTAGCCATGCCCTTAGCCACATTCGGATGGATTTCGAAATACTCAGCCAAGGGTCCGTCAATGCGAATGGTGAATTCAGAGTTTACGCCCTGTAAAAACGTAGAACAAATAAATGAAATTTCAGACTATGATAAGAAGCCAAGGGATAGTCTGCTTACAGCATCAAGGTCGGTAATTTCCATGTCAACATCAGCGAGGGGTGTTCCAGCAAGGGCGTTTTCTTCGATATTAGTCCAGTACTCCTTCTTGTTGAATTGTGGGGTGAAGTCATTTACGTCATCAACTAGAATAGTCAAAGTCTCGATAGTCTCTATGACGTCATCTTCTGATAGCTCGTCTGACTGTCCATCGGGAATCACTTCGACGGCTTTGACTTTCAGTTCCAGGTAACTTCCCAAGACTTCTCTATCCAACGGCCTTGTTGTGGTCAAAAGTCCAGAGTCGCTGTCCAGGCTGAATGCATCAGATGGATCTGTTGTCACCGAAACCGTGATGATCAGATCAACTCAAATTTCTTGATAAACATGTAAGATTCAAAAACCCGTAATACTTACTCGTTAACAATGTCACTTTGACGTCCCTTGGTTTACCCAAGTCTCCGTCCTTGGCCTTGACAACCATGACAACAGTGCCCGCATTCGCGTGCTCTCCAACTCGTCCCGAAAGAGACCCTAGAAAAACGGGAGCCTTGTTCTGGACGTCTTCAACTTGTATCAGTACAGGCAATTGACTAGTGTGTTCTCCGTCCTAGTAAATAATTGTATGATGATACCAGTTCAAAGACGTTTGATTTTCAAAGTCACTTTTTAGCGTTAAAATCTTACGGTGCAAGAAAGCAGGAATTGGTAAAGCCGTCGCTGATTGTAATTGAGTTTCTTGGACAGCTTAATATCCGCTCTCAGGTAGCCAGCAGTCGAGTCTTTAATGTCCAATCCGAACGTCTCGCAGGCTTCAGGTGACTGATGCATCAGAATATCGTAAAAGTTTGCATTAACTACATTTTACACTCTGGAAGTATCAACGTTCTGTCGACCATTCCTCACCTGAACAGCAGGAGTACAGTTGACAGCCAGAGCAAGCCCAGTCATGTCAGCATCGGTGATGGACAAGCTGGCGATTTTGGTTCCTGGCTTGGCGTCTTCAGCCAGCACAATCGATTCAAACTGACTATCGTTCTCGAAAATAGGCGGGTTATCGTTGACATCGAGAATGTTGACTCTAACTGGGATCGATACCAGGTTATTTTCACCTCCTCCTTCAACCACATCCTCCACTGTTACGGAGAATTTCACCGTGTTTGCAACCTAGAATTCATTTAACCATTGCAGCCCGCTTCTCATTCAAGGATCTTCTTCCGTTCAGGTAATGTTTAACAGTCTCACCTCTCTGTCGATGGGCCTGTTGACAGAAACTTGACCAGTCTTCTCATCAACAGTGAATTTGTCAGTGCCCATGATTCCATACTTGAGAGGACTCCCTTCAGGATCAGCCGCCTCCAACTTGTAGATGACGCTTCCAACAGGCGTATTTTCGGTGATCACATAATTGTTCAAGTCGGAGGTGAACACCGGCGGCTTGTTTCCCAAGGACCCTAAAACGTGAAACGTGAATTAACGTTAATAATCATGTACAACAAGGAGCACACAACCAAGCAAAGATCCTCCTCAACCATAATCAACCGTCCACCAGCCGTAATCTTTATCTCTCAGAATTCAGAGATCTGCGGTTCACTTTACCTGGAAAACAGACGCCAATCAGCAAAACTGGAAGGATGTGCCTCATTTTGCTTGGGCGAAATCCGCTGCCAGTAGTTGCTCTTTAGATGCACGCACAACTTCGAAGTTGCGGCCTTTATGAGTATAGAATCACTTGCAGCATGCTATCGACGCTCGTTATGGTTAGCAGAATCCAAAGCTTCAGTCGATCTGAAACGTCAAAAAGAACAAGTTGCAATAAATGTCCACTTGATGCACTCGCAAAAGAAATAACAGACACTGTCAGCACGTGAAACGAAGGCAGAAATTGCAATAAAATTCAGAGTGTTGCCATACTCGGCTTTGTCCTAGTTCCCACGAAACGTTGCAGATTTAATTCGCTCTTAAGTTGCTGATTGGGAGCGTTTACTTCTATCGTAATCTTATTTGTCAAAAGTGGCAAAAGTAAGTTGAAGATTCAGGTGGTGATGGATATCTTACAGGCTGGACAAGGCAGAGGTGGACTAATTGACAGGAGGCACTTGGTCGGGTTGGAAGGGCAAAAGGCAGCTGGGCCGAGGGAATCGAGTTGCGCTGACTTGTGAGGCTGACTCTTGTGGAAATGGTGAAGAAGAAGATTCGCATGAGAATCGGGGCAATGAAATTCCTTGAGGTGCAGCTTGACGACTTCACCTGGGCTCAGAGTCAGTCACTCAGTTGAGTGAGCCACCTGTATCATTCCTTATCCTCATCCCAGTCATCCATTCAGGACCAACACAATCAACACTCATCAACAACGACTTACCTGTGAGTAGTATCCTCAGAGCTCCGTCGTTCAAGTATCCTTCAATGGCGCAACTCTTTCCTTCCAAACGAGAAGATGCGCTCCGTCCCACTGAATCTTCTTCGGCCAGGTCAAGAACCAGGTTTAGCCAAACGGTGCTATCCTCTCCTCCATTGCACTTTCCGACAGACTGGTCCACT
>JAQGBJ010000792.1:0-31769 GCA_034698345.1 Sphaeridia pumilis | reverse complement strand
CAAAAAGTAGTCACACGTTTTTATTTTGATTTCCTCCATATTGGAGCTACCTTTTAACACCGGCCCTCCGGTTTATTTTTTTTGTGAGCCTAAAAATGACAAAATGTTTCCTTCGAGCCGGATTTGAACCAGCGACCTATGGATTACTCGAGGTTTCTACTACAGTCCACCGCTCTACCAACTGAGCTATCGAAGGATTCTTGGAGGGCAAGCTGATTGTGAAGGTAAAAGTTTCTTTCCTTGCATTATGCACCATAACGATCAATCCGCCCATTTTGATGAACTGGCATTTCATATCAATTCCCTTATATTCGAGAAAATTGATAAAAAATCAGCAGCTTTTGCTGCAACCAAAAGCACTTCCTGTCGCATTTGAACTTTATTTATCTTATGTATGGGTTCTGTGTCGTTTTGTTGGTTTCGGTTTCTTCAGTATTATCATTTTATCGTTATTTGTATGTTCCCTTCATCGCTTCTTCCCGGTTACTACACACTTGAAATTAGAATTCTGCCATGAACCATCCGTCCGTATTAACACAAGGTGCAAGGCCGCTTTTCAAGGTCGCGAGGGGATACCGATATAAATGAAATTGCGCGCCTTCTTTTTCTATAACCTTCAAATTATTCCTATCATTTTGCAGTTACTCCTTCCATCGCCCGTAGAATAGGTAATGAAACGACTATATTCAAAAGCATTCCTATCTAACATACATCTGTGTCCCATTGGATGCCTCGCCAACTACGGCTTTCACTCTGCCTGCACTTGTTTTCCCACGAAATTGCATTATTTGGTGCACATGTATGCGGAGAAAAATATATGAAGGACAATTCGTACACGCGCTGTAAAAAGCATATTATTCAATAACGAGATTTGCTCCAACAGTATACACAAATTGGTTTTAGCTACTTTCAAGACTGTAAAAAGCATCAAAACATAACTACAGTTATATAGGCAACGCAGGCTGGCTTCAAAGCAGTGGAACCAAAGGGTTTTGAATAGCATTGCGCCATTAGACTCAGCACGGCGAAATTGATCCCCTTTGCTCCTATTCTCTCTAAGGTAAAACAGTATCTGCAGATATGTATTACAACAATCTACAATGCGGCTCGATCTGGTACTTTTGCCAAAAGCTTAAATTATCAAGTAACCTATATGGGGTCATTTAATGACTGAGAGAGGGAATTTATCATGTAGCGTAAAGACAAAGTTTCAATATTATATTGCAGGGATGTTGGCAGAAAACAAAGGTCAGGAAGGAATTTACAGTATTTTCACCAGGATCGTTTTTGCAATGAACTACATTATACATATTGTCCATCCAATGGATTATCATTATCGCTAACAGTTTCAAGTAATACATTCTTCGTAACTTACATAAAGTACCTTTCAGCAGTCATGTCGTCTGTCCGAGCTACACAGCACGGCACTAGCCGTCCTGTCAACTCGTCCATTTTTCTATAGTTTCTATTGACTATTTGTTGCGACCCACAGGAGAGATGACAATTTATGAAGCAAAGAAGGGGAAGAATCTTCTGTGCAGGTTAACTTTTTAACAACTGTTTGTTTGCCAACAAGCCTATATGGTTTTGCTTGGGCAGTTACGGATAGCAGGTCCTTGAAATAATGATTCAATAACCCTTTGGGTTTGCAACATTCAGGTATTTTGTAAATCAGAAACTGCCAATTTTTATAGATATTTTATAATGTACGTCATTGTTGAAACCTTCCGCCGACTCCAAAGGAAACATTCTAAGACATACTTAATGCTCCCGCTCCAAGACCATATCCAACTCCCTTGGGTCCGAATTTCCTTCCATAGCAAGACCGGCAATAAATGTCTCCATCAGGAGCATCGCACACGTTCGTGGAGTCCAATGAGCGCCTACAGTCTCCGCAGTGGAAGCAACGACGATGCCATACCTGCAAGACAAGTAAAATATTAGTGAACTGTATGTAAGTCACTTCAATAAGCCAACTACACAGAGTTCAGCCATTCCTTTAATGGCTTCTTGACTAAAAAACTTTGTCCTTCTATCGCAGGGCTGACGTAGTAGCGTGGGCCGTGACATGTCTTACAGTCCAGCACTTTCGGCGTCAAAGGGGGGAAAGTAATGGGGGAAGTTACAAACCGGAAGCAATTAAGGTTACGCCGAATAAACGTCCGCAAGCGAGACAAGGTCATTTACTCACTAGAAACTACAGTCCTATGGAAAGCTTATTTCGTTTTTTGCCCATGCACGCAACACCGGTAGGTGTTTATTTGAACTCACCTTTCCTTTGCACAGCATCTGTTCGGCAGCGAACACGGCAAACCCACATCTTCCACAACCTTCACCTTCAGCAGCCTTGCTGCCACCGCCTGGCCTTACATCAAGCCTGAAATTAATCACAAATTTAATTCCTGAATTTCAACATTGTTTACACTTGTTTTTCCTGTCACATCTAATTTGTTTTCCGAAACTTTCCACCTTGAATCCATGCATATATTACTTTTCCACAAATCTCCTTTGGTGGTTCACGTTCACGCCTACGTTTTCCAGACCTTCTTTCCTATTTGATAAAAGTTTTTAAGTGCACTTTTAATGTATAAAGCCTAAACTCTTGCTTGTGGTGCGGCCAATACTTTTGCTGCCTACATTGACAAGTCTCCATTGACAGAAGGCTGTCAAAACTAGTGTACATGCTCCTCAAACAAGAAAGACTCAAAAAGCCATTTTGCTGAATCAATTACAGTTGTCTCTGGAGTCAACTTTTTGCGTTTCTGCGCTAATGTCTTCGTCAAAAGATGTTTGCGGAAAACCCTTCCACCAACCTTTCTAAAACATCACTTTCTGTTTAGAAACAGTTGCGAATAGGTCTAGTATTCCTTGACAGATTCTGGCTCGTTGTCCTCGCGTTTACTTTTTGTAACTATTCTCTCAAGTTTGAACAATTTAATCTAGGCTGTTTGTTGTTGTTTCCTTGAAATTTTTGGCTCTTACATTGGGGCAGTTGATTCTCCGACAGTGACCAAAGTGGGAGAGTGGCCGTAGCCGAATCCCTTGGGCCCAAACTTCTTGCCGTAACAAGCCCTGCAATAAATATTTCTATCCGCTCCATCACAAGCGAGGACTGAGTCCAAGGGTCTTCTGCAGTCGCCGCAGCTGAAACATTTCTTGTGCCATACCTGCGACAAAAAACTCCAGTTAGCCCACATTCGTAAAATTTACGTGAATCTTCAACCGTATATTTATACTTACAGTTCCACGGGCAAGCATTTGCTCAGCAGCGAATACTGCACCACCGCAACGGGGGCAACTTTGTTCTCCTGGAGCAGCCTTGATGAGGGCAGTGTCAGAGTAATTGGGCCTTTGTGTGTCGTTCTGATCGTTCCTGTAATAAATCATTATAAAATAACATTTCTGACCTCTCCAACAAATCTCTCGGCCCCTACAACCACCAACAACTCTCATCTGGTATCTTCCTCATCTTTGACAAATTCCGCTTTGTCGCCTGACGCCTGCTTTCCGCTTCTCTTTCACAAGAGCCCTCGAGATTCATTATCGTTGATAACTCCCTTTGGCCTTGTTGAATTACCTTCTTCGAGCCTTGTTCAGATTCAAGATACGCTCTGATCTCGCCACTTTGACCTTTAGGCCACAACCAAGTAGATTTGGTGACAGACATGAAACTTGTAAAAAACATCAAACGAAACCACTGAAGCGTCTGTGATACTAAAATTACGCTCTTCACCGTGATTACTGTCATGGCGATGTTTTCGGACTTTCCGAGTATCTTTCTTTAGCTCAAATTCTCGCTGAAACGCCCACGTTTCCGTATTTTCACAGTCTTCAACGAAATGGCTTTATACATTGGATTTTTTGTAGGCACCCGGCAAAACGGTGGGAGTAGTAGTGATGTATTTGGAACGTATACATATATGTATACGAACACAGTGGAGGAACATGAACCATACATTAAGGCTTTACAGTTTGCCTGCTCGTGTGAATAAATTCATATAAGAAGAAGTCTTTCTCAGATTCATCGAAACTTGCATGCATATGTATACCCTTTGTAGCTCACGACAGATCAAGAAGATACCAAAAAAGCGTCCGTGGTAGGGGTATTGCAAGAGGTAGAGAGCAAGTTAATGTTGAAAATTCACTTACGGCAAAACATCTGTGAGAAGGAATCCAGAACCGCAAGCAAAACCGTATCCTTTTGGACCGTACTTCTTACCGTAGCAAGTTCTGCAAAAGACTTCTTTCTCGGCATCACAAGCATTGATAGAATCAAGGTTCATGTTACACTTGCAGCACTTGAAGCAAGTTTTGTGCCATGACTGTGGAATAGAAATTTTATGATGAAAAAACCTAGGTGTATTTACATAGGCGCCATCACACTACTTTCGCTCGCTGTCTCTTGTTTAATCTTTGGTTTTTTTCCGAAAAAGTTATTCGTAGCAAATCTTTTTAATGCAGCGCGTTAGTCGAAAGGATCTTGAAAAAACGCGCCTGTCTTCCTTTATTCAGAAATTATTGTCAGTTGGGTCAATTCACCCGTGAGCGGATTTAAAGAAAAGTTTCGAAACTTACCCGACCCTTGGAGAGAACTTCTTCAGCCGCATAAACTCTGCCTCCGCAACGGGGACAACCTTCACCTGCCGGCGCTTGGTTTGCGGAAGTGTCCATGATCATGTGGGGCTTGTTGGACAAATATTGATCCCTGTTGATTTCAAATCCTATTATCATCTACTTTCACGCAAACCTGGTTTTGCAAAAGCAGGCTTTTCTATTGTTTCGAGTTAGTAATAGTAAACTACTGACGAGGCGGACCAAGTAATTAATCAAAAAGCAATAATCATTAAATGCTGCAAAAGTTTGTAATTGTGTCTGATTCAACTGTTTCACCAACAGAAGCCACATTTGAGTAAGCCATTAATGTTTGTGTTTATAGCAATCGAATACTTTCTAAAAAAAGAGATTCTAGCAAAAAGCTGATCCAGCATTTATTTTACTTAAACTAACTAAGCAACTATTGATCCTACAAGCTGTCTGTTCCGTAAAAAGGTTTGATTCGCGGTCTCCGCTCGGGCACCGCATGTGTGGCTGGCTAACTGATTCGGTTTTCTGCATACGTAGCGTTTACCTTGTAAAGATACATGGCTAGCTTTGAACGTGACAAAATTCGAATTTCTAGACCTTGGCACTCCTTGCACTGGTGCGAACTGGTAAGTAAAAGAATTCGTGTGGCAATAAAATAAAACTTCAACGGAATGGCTGATGGCCTGTGTTGTATTTTAGTTAGAATAGATAATTGCTGCAATGGGACAAAAACAATCTTCTTGCTTTCACCGTCCCAGGTTAACTGCCCCCTGGGCAGTTCCTGCTTACATGTCGATTGAATGAAGCATGCACATAGACAAAAGAATTGGACAAGAATAGATAGAAAAGAGAGGGAGTCGCCGGGTTATCTGATGGAAGAACACCAAGTTTGAACAGAGACATGGAGCATTCAGTACACGTAGTTTGAACGGTGAAAGTAGAAAACAGGGAACACCCATTTATGACAGGTAAGAAAGGACACATTCAAAAACACAAAACTCAAATCTTTTCCCATGTCGTTTCCAGCACATGGCTTGAATTTTACTGTGTATCTGCCCCATTGTTGTGAAGAAAAAAGGCCTCGCGTGGGGGCAGAAATAACTTTCAATATTTTTTGAACGTTCATCCTTCTCATCTTATTGGCAAGAGAGAGATTGTACATGGGAAAAGCTTTGAGTTGTTTTGATTGTGCCTTTTTAAAGAAGTCTTACTCTTCAAAAGCAGAATCATCAGCCATTAAAGTAGCCCCTACAGACCCGTACCCGTAACCCTTTGGACCAAACTTCTTGCCGTAGCAGACTGCAAATTTAAAAGCGAAGCAGAGCGTACATGAGCTGAAAATTCTACCACATACCCATAGCAAAGTGATTCGTCACTTTGAAGGATTCCAGCTCCTTGGCCGTAACCATAACCTTTCGGTCCGAAATTCTTTCCATAACAGACTATACACACAGACAATGTTCATATGAGCAACCATGTCAAAAATTGAGAAAAGCCTCAAGAGTTTCTTTATTCAAGTCACTTAGATTTCATAAGCCCTTGCATCTACTCGGCTTCCTTGGAGGCTCAACTTTTGCAACTTATTTTGTATTCCATTGCCGCCATCGATTTCTTTCCTTTCTTGGTAGAGATACGTGCAGAAATTTTTCAGTGCTCCCTTTTGTCCTACCCAGGCAAATAGATGAACCCATGTACTTCTTTGTTGATTGAGCTGATGCACTAACAATTTACCTTTTGATAACTGCTCTTGCAGCAGACTGCAACTATTTCGTACAAAAAACTTGCTCATCAGTAATTCTGTTAAAGTTGGAAAGAAATCGCTTAACAAAAATAGCCCTGAGTTATTACTAACAGCATTCCCAAAAATCAAGCAGCTTCTTCCATTTGTTTGACCTGACTGCCTTCTCACGTTACCAATACATTCTGAAAAATAATATATTTTTATAACCCGTTCTTTCTTCTGGCTGCATACTAGGACTATTTGCTGGTGGCAATCGTCTAACTGTATCCGTTTCACCCAATAGTTTTTGCCGCCAGAAAAATTGAGTGGGCGTAAAGAGGTGGAAAAGGAAGCGGAATGTTATTACTTTCTATCGGCGAAGGGTATATTATTGCACATACATCCTGCTGATGTCAGTTGACAAAAATAGAGTAGCTTCAAGAAATTTGGCTTCGAAATACGGTTTGTTCATCAAAAGACATTTCTTTCACAAACCGAGCCATATAAGTTAAAATACCGTTTCGGATCTTTTGGACGGATTGCAAAAAGGAACTTATTGAAGTAGAGCATTCGTAGGTAGGACGTACCTCTGCAGTAAATATCTCTGTCAGGTCCATCGCAATGAAGTGTAGAATCGAGTTGTTTCGAGCAAGATTTGCACTTGAAGCATCCCTTGTGCCAAGCTCTTCCCTTTGCCAGCATTTGCTCTGCTGCAAAGACAGCCCCACCACAACGTGGACATCCTTCACCACCTTCTGCAGGAGCGATTGCCTTTGTGTTTGGATTCATCCACGAATTGCTGCAATAAAAAGAGCACACCTTTAATATCCATTTCCCGACACTTTAGTTATAAAGTTTCTTTTATGCAGAAAAGGCCGTTTCAGCTGGTATCCGCTAATTTTGATGGACTTTGAAACTTTCTCTTGTGAAGTACACATCGATGCCTGTCTCTGTTCATAACCAGAGGAAAAGTCTTTGGAAGTCGGACTGTCCTCAAACTTTCCCAAATGTTTCCCACAATAGACCAACTCCCATTTTAAATTCCTTTCCTTCAATGTTTAGTCAACAAACAAACAGCAGGCACCCCTACATCTACAGTACAATAAAGTTTGTATTCATATTATACACGAAATATGTGGTTACACCAAAGCTCTTCTAGTGGCTAGACATCTAGCTACTTTAAGTAACGTTTCTTGTTGTTGTTGGACTTTTACATCGTTAAGCATGTGACACGGAAAAAAAGAACCCAAAATGCTGGGCTTGTTCTGCAAACTAAATTATGCAGCGCGACAAGTTACACTCGTCTCTTCTTACTTCCAACTTTTCTCTCACATCCTGTCTCTGAAGGAGTCGGAATTTTGTTTCAACAACTTGCTCCATCACTTGCAGCCCCATAAATCTTTGTCCTCGGTTCTCTTCATGTACAACGTACTTGACGTTATCCCACTTCAAGAAAATTGCCCCGAAATAGCTTGAATGTACAGCACATATACTACAATCTTCTTCCTCAATTTCCAAAACACCTGCAGCCCTATCACGTTAACAGAGAGATGACAGTTAACATACATGTGCAATTTATATATGAAATCTACGGATTATCATACATATACTGTACACTGCATTTTTATATTCGAAAGAAACGGGTGAAGGGGAAGGAAATCATGATTGGCTTGCAGAACCAGAAGAGAGACATGAGCCAGCTGATTAATTGCCATGTTAATCTCATAGCACCTTTCTCTTGTCTAGCATAGCAATTAGGGTTCCAGCCGGGCCTCGTCCTACAATAGCATGTAAAAGCTCAGCAGTTCCTTTTCTATCCCAGACAGATGCTAACACAAACGCTGTAAGTTGGGTTATTCAAGTGAAAGCGGTCCTGAAAATATCTTTACCGTGTGTCACTTTCCTACATTTTACTTGTCCGTAAAAAAAACCTTTATGACATTTTCGCTTATTGGCGTTTATATATTTTGCTGTATCTAATCGTACGAGAAAATGTCCATCTTCTATGACGTTCACACAAAACAGCTTTAACAAATGACAATACGAACAAAGACAACAGGACATTTACTTATACGTTGTAATCATGCGCTTTTAGAGTAAAAGTCGCATTTATCCAGTTATCTGATACAATTTCCGAAACAGGCGTGCCATACACACTATTAAGCACAAACAACAGGATTAGTATTCTCAAGTTGCTATCGAAAACTATCGATTTGTCCGACAAAGTCCATCGGAACGTACACATGTCAAACACTACAGACGGTTCAAAATTCCTTCTACACCATGATTGTACCGTGTATGGTACATTTTAGACGACTACAAGAGAAATTATTTCAAGTCCACCAAAATTTACCCAAGAATATAAAACGTTACACGGCATTTTCCCCATTTAAGTTTCAAATTGTCCTCACCCCATAAAGCTCTAGCGAAACGTTCACTGTTTTTGTCTCTTTCTCCATCTCCAGCGTTACTTCATCTATTCGTGTTTGCTGAATGGTCTCCGGTCATGGAACGAGAATCAGCTCAGCCAGCGCGCTGTTTCTCTCTCTTTTAATTCCCGTCCCGTTTCAAAAGCACCTTTATCATGACCTTCCGCTTCACCCGACCAGGATAATAAGGACGTCAAATCCGCTACGTAAGTACATATATTTCTGGAACGCTAATATATTCCTGGGCCTAACTCTTTTGTCACTGTTAGTTTGCAAATTTTGTCTAATCATATTCGAATGGCGCATTGACCGCCAAGGTTGAAACCTATATCAAAAGCGTTTGCCAAAAGCTGTACAAACGGTTGCAGCCAAATTAGTACTTCAACAACTCGATCGCGAACTATAATGTATAGTAGTGTGCATATATGCAGCTAGATGTGGTTGAATCTTGCTCCATTTGAAATGAAAAAGCTAGAAATTCACCTAAAAAGCGAGTGCTGAACCGTAAAAAAGCTTTTGTTATTTCCATCTGGAGTAGACTGTACACCGAGAACTTCTGAAACAATGCTAAAATTACATGGTTGCTCATAGAGTTGATGTTTAAACCGGTTTATTATTTACAGTTTGATGCCAGCCTGAACATATGCGAGGAGAATTCACCAGTTTCCATACAATCCGTAATTTGGAATCAAAGCGAAAAAATCATTAATTACAGTAATTTGCAACTTGCGGGCATAAGAAAAAGAAACTTAATAGAGTCAGTTTGATATACAGCATCTAGTGGCTAGAGTATTATGTTGTATCAGCTAAATCTTTGTGTTACTGCCTGAAAACAGGACCAGTATGTTGGTGCTATGTGTCAGTTTGCATGTTCGTTTTAAAAGAGTGCATTTAAAAGATTCCGTGTTAGCAAAAAATATACACAATGAAACAACAAATACTTCTCTAGTAAATAAAAAATCCAAGGAAAAGCTCAATTAATGGACGGATTTCCACCAGTATGGTTAGAAACAGGATATATTGGAAACTGATACAGCTTCTCTGTACAAGTGCTCTATGCAGTTTATAGCTTTTGTTTCAGCAGATCAAGTGCATGTGAGTGAGCTAGAGAAAGCAGGAAAGCAACAAGTGATTTCCTAAAGTGTTCGTATTATATGTTATGTGGTTCTGGTTTTCTCTTCTTACGCAACTTATTCAGCTGTCTCTCATTGGCAAGTGTTGCTACTTGAAAATTAATGCGATGTAGTCAACTTCCTGTAAAGGCTAAGCAGAATGGTTGCATAACACAGTGAATGCTTACGTGATTGTTTTGTGGGTACTGAATTTTCAACTTGCTATTCGATTGCAAAAAAACCTATAAAGCTTTTTGTGCGTTGAGTAAATGAAAAGTATGGGCCTGTGTTCTCATTGTTTATGCAGGGTTGTTTCGTAATGGTATGATTGAACTTACACTAGCTTTTGTGACGGTACTATCAATGTTAGCTAACATTGTACTTGAAATTTGCCTAAGAAACATCCATGCTATGCTAACGGCGGATGCTACACATCCCTTGGGTAAACTAACTTCACAAATACAAAATTCGGAGAGAAGCTAGTTTGTATTTACGTTTTCATCAAAAGCACCAGACAGCAAAAGATTATAAGTAATAATATATACATATATATGGAAGTACAAGTTCAGAAAAGATTGACTGACAAGTAACATTACACAAACCAAGTACAAGGCAAAGCTACTTGTATAGGACGTGCAAGGCGTTGTTGTGAATGTTCAAATTTTTTTGTGATTATGTTCCTCCTTCTCCACCTTTGGTCGTGAATGATAGATGAAAGTGTCGCAAAAGATGGAAAGTGAAAATATTGACTAATAGTAGAGGTATGTATGTGTGTACATGAAATGCACCAGCATATTTGTACGTGTAAATTTAATTCAACTTTGTAACCACAACAAATTTGCTGGGGAGAAGGGGAAAGTTGCTGAATGTATACACAGTAAAGAAACAACAAGAAAGCTAATACTGCCGTCCTACGAATCGACTATAGAAGATTATTTATGTATAATTATCGATAATATTCATCATGACTAGAGTTGACTCAGCATTTCAGGTTCTCGTATTCATAATGCCTTAATGAAACGCCACCTTTTAAATTCTTATAGAGAGCAAAAGAAGTAAGCTAATAAAAGTAACATTGTACACACAAGTTGAACTCTAATGGCTAAATGCTTGGCTAAAACTGAATCGGTTGACGAGAGAGGTAGTAGTTCCTAAGAAGCTAGATTTGCAGATGAAGTTGTAGAAGTAGTAGCAGAAGTAGTGTAGTAGTGAGTAGAAGAATTTGCCTTCGCTTCTCTCAATGGACTCCTCAACCGTAATTAGGATCGGTCGGCTTATTGCTACATACACAATCATACAAACATCAGACTTGTTGCTCACAAATATCTCCACTGACTTTTACTTCCACAGGGGCCTTTTCCATCAGTTCTACTTTTTTAATTAATACTCTTGTTATTGTTCAGTCCCAGCCTTTAATACCTTTCGATTGTAAAAATTGCAACCAACCTTTCCTGTAAGACTGACTACCTAAGTAACCTTGTTTTTCAAACCTGAACTTTGTCCCATTAACCTTACTTTCTCGCTTTGTACTACAAGATGTCTTTTACAGACAAAGAGTTTCAAAGGGAACAAGAACAAAACTCGCACCGGTGTGATCAGCCTCATACTGGATTCGAGGAATCTGTTTTCGCGACACGTGCTTTTACTGTAAAAGCAGAGAATGACGTTACTGCTTGTAGCCTGCAGATATTAAACCTGTGCTTCTTCTTTTGTAAACTCTTAGAAAAAGTAATAAGAGGTTCCCTGAATACATGTTTCCTTTTGCTTTTTATGCTTGACTCTTCTTCAAGACTGGTACTTTTGATGTTATCCGAGATAATTTTATTTCATCCCAAAAGTTTCGAAAAGAAAGCTGCGACACTAAATACTGTACACACAGGGTAACAAAATAAGGAAACTAGACTCACAAAACCTGGAGTGAGCATTAGCCTTGTAATCTCCGTAACAGCTTTAATGCTTTCTCATACAAAGACTAAAGACTCCGGAGACTGGATTATATACGTTTATCCTAAAGTGGTATTGCTGTGCGCCTTGGGACATTTGTTTTTGTGAATCTTTAATTACAACAGACACAACAAGACACTAAACTTCCGGGGCTCAAAGGTAACGTCTCAGGAGTCCGCACTCGGGAGTCCGCAAGGGGTTTCGCACTCAACTTGTCTAGGAAGGAAGCCAGCATGACAGATCCGTGTACTATACTAACCAAAACTGCATTCATTTCATTACTTTGCCAAGGAATTCTTTTACAGGCAAGGAAGTTATGGATGACTATTAAATGACTGCTATGTATATAACCAACCAAGAAATTTTTCTTGAATGAAAACTTTGTCGTTTCCCTGATATACTCTCTGTTAAAGCTAAATTTTGTAAATGACGAATAATAAGAATTGTAATAATTGAAACCTTTGCAAGCTAACGAGATAACTACGTTAATCCCTTTCAACTTGAACTTCTGGTTTTCAGTTAACAAGGTATGTCGATGCATTAGCACGTTTCCCCTTGATTCCATTCAAAGTTTTTGGGATTGCATAACTTATAAATGGAAAAGCGCCAAACCGTACAAGTGGAGTAAAGCCGAAAAGTTTACAAATATTTGAGGTCTTACCTCACGGATTCAGTGTTGCCAAGGTGTTCACCAACATCCATGGACAAGCAACCAGCACCTCCGCCAAAACCGTATCCTTTGGGTCCGAATTTGCGACCATGGCAGTTCTTGCAGAAAACCTCGCCGTCGTGTTCAGCGCAATTGGTAGAGTCGAGGAACTTGTTGCAAAGCCCTTTAAAGAGTCATCACAAAAAAATCAGTTGATATTATCCAAAGTGCTCATCGAATTTTTTTAACATTCTCTGCGCTTTCTCTGCAGCAAATTTTACACCTATAGGATGCTTGAGAGCTGAGACCTCGAAATGTGAAACTTTCACTAACTAAGGATCTATTTTCTTGTTAATTTGCTCGTTCTTTCTTTTGCTAGCTTTGTTTCAGCTTGTTTTGGCAAACTCAGCTGCTTGCTCATAACGGGACAGCAACTTTTGTTGGCATCGTTCGATCAAAAACTTATTCGCCTTAATAAGATTGTGACTGAAATCAGAAGAAAAGTTTTTGAACGTCTTCCAAGTACTTTTCTGGATAGCGTATCTTCATATGAGCGGAATAGCACCTATAACTGTTGTAGCTAAGTATTGTTATAACTCCATAACAAGTGTTATATGTATACGTACGTATAAGAAAGAATTAATTCCAAAATCACGAGAGTTGACTGCAAATTCTGATTCTGATCGAACAAAACGGTCTGAGATGATCAGCGACTTACCGCACTTGAAGCAGGTCTTGTGCCACTTCTTTCCTCCGGCAAGACGCTCTTCAGCAGCGTAGACGGATTTGCCGCACTTGGGGCACTTGGGGTTCTCTGGGGGCTTGAAAGGCATCGTGGTTGTTTAGCTGCAACAAATCAAGCACATTAATGTTAAGTGAGAAGCCCAAAATTTTCAACATTCAAGTCCATCGAATTTAAAAATCTTTCAATCTCTGGATAAAGAGGCGAGTGAATCTTTTGAAACTGCAAACCGGGATTCGCCACCCGTTAGATGCCAATGAACTGCGACATTTGTTTTTCTTGCTTCCGCCTTCGCGAACCGAAGCACCGGGTGCTCCAAGCGTAAAGGCTTGGTGTACCGGAAATCGAACTTTAGCAAAAGAAGAGGCTGCAAAAGCCAAATAAAAAATGCGAACCTAATTTCAGCTACAGCCAGCGCATCTCCATCTCACATTCCCGGCCCGGCCTCTTTTTAAGCCGGAGCAAAAAATCAGTAGCGTGCAGTACGAATTGCGGAAGACTAACACTGTCTTCTAAACAGCCAGCGAGCGGTCGCTTATTAATTTTTGAGGCCTTTATTATCTGTTTGTTTTGCTGCTAAATATTGTTTTGTATGAATATGATGAAGCTGCACTGACCTGATTCAAGTACAGTGGCCCGCTGCAACAGTAATTACAAAAAGATGGTGCAGTGCCAATTTTGAAAAGGATTTAAAAACCTGTAGATGACGCTAGAAGGGCTGCAACCGGCACGATTCTTACTATCCTTCCATCCAAGATCGTTTACATTAATGTACGTTTACGTGCTCGACCGAGAAAATATGTATCTCGAAAAAGAGCCTGCAATGAAAGTGAGTAACTGCTTCTGCTGTTGCCAGCCGCTAGTAAACGTAGGCAGTGGGTAGTAGCAGAAGCCGGGGATAGAATATCGTATTCCTTGCACCATATTAGGATTGGTAGGGAATCGTGCCAAAATCCACGGTCTAAATTTAAAGTGTCTGAATCATGCAGGTGGAGAGCATTTTTACTACCGTCTTTTTGCTCACTATTCGGGATAAATCTTGACTGCCAAATCTCCTCCCTGATGTTATTATCCATATCATCATCCGCCAACAACTTAACCCTATCTATTCAAATTCTACCCAATTCAATAAGTCAGTGTCGATTCACGGATAATTTTTCTTCCGTTTATCTTACGTTTCAAAGACATGTTAATCTGTTCCGCTGCTTTATATGAATCATTCAAAGGATCTTCTGAAAGAGTCAACTCAAATTCTAAAAGTTCTCTATTTAAAATAGCCTTTAGAGCCATTATTGTTTCGAAACCTCGAAAGAAATCTCAGCATGTTCCGCTTCGCTAATCAAATGTGACTCGAACGGAGGTGGTGGCAGAGTAACGAAGCGTTGTTGGCACTAATAGTATATCGACCTCATTTTTTCCTGACGCTAGCTAACGTTGCTTGCAGCATCAACGCTTGCCGTGTCGTCGTCCTCCATTTTGCAGTCAGTCAGTGTACGTTGACATGCCAAAAATTACATCTCTGTTCTGTCATCCTGGCTTTCCATAAGCTTCAACGGCTATTTCTTTTGCAGTCGCTCCAATTTTTGTTATTCTAGTCGCAGCCAAGTTGACTTGTCCTACACCACACCTACGCCTTGATATGCCAACTCGTAAAACGCTAGACTTGGCGGCCGAACGAGTTTGCTCAGCTGGTTTTCTTTGACCTGGACTAATTGTTGCCAACTTCAAAGGATCTAATGCTTACTCAAGTTGGTGCTCACTTCAACTTGCACCGGTTTCAACAGCCCACAATTTTTAACGCAACACAATTACAATTTCCTAACTCGCCATTTCATCGCCTTGTGGCTCATTTCTGTTCATAATACCTCAATCATAGCTAACTACTTGAAAAGCGGGTTTCTTTGATGCAACTGAGTAACAGGCATTTGGTTTGCAAACTTCACGAACCGTCGCTGATAACAGTACCACTTCAAGTTTCTCTTCGAATTCGCTCAAAGGGGTCACTTTCCGTTGAAAGACCGCAGAAATATAACCGACGCACTACTGACTGACTGTTGACTCCAGAGGCAGAAAATTTGATAATTTTTGAATTTTTCTTACCTTGTGTAGTGGATCCGATAAAATAGAAATTAATTCGGAAGCGATATTTTCACAACACGAGCTGAAGATGTGGTCGGCGCACACTGAAGTAACCGTGTAATCGTGAAATACTCACAACATCAGCCTTTTGGTTTTGTTCGAAATTTTGCACACGACACTATTGAATAGGAATAGAAATTGCTCATCCCACGTACACTTAACTGTGGTTCCTCCTTAACATGTTAACTACCCGGTTGCTGCCTGCCCGCAGGGGGCAAATTCGGGCGTAAAAATAAATACGTTACATATCCGCACGGATGTGCAGGAACTTGTTGCATTCGGTTGCTACCTATCTTTTACTACATCTTCTTCGGTCTTTCTTCTGCATGTATTATGCATGTTGAGTCAAGTGATGGTTTCATCGGCATCTCCCCTGATGCTATTCCCGCAAATCTTTGATCATTATACGAACGTGACTCTGAAAAAGATTTTCTCAATATTCTTGCATGAATAGCTTTGCTCCTCTTCAAAGCTTCAGCCCATGTACACTTTCTTCCACTTCACTCGCGTATCATCAACAGGTTATCAGAATTTCCTACACGTTCAACAAATATTACTGGGTTTAAGCTGCTGACTTGCTCGTAGGTCAGAGTAAAAACTATCGTTGCGAAATTCAGTTATTCACGTTTTACATAATTTGACTGAAAAATTACTCCAGCCTAGATACATACCGAAAGAACAGAAGGCAATTCCGCGTTTGTAACTATATATTTTTAAGCAAAAAAGCTGTACGAACCAAGAGATTTTTCAATCAATATTAACAATAATAGTGTTAGGCCCTCGGCCCCATGAATTTCAGTTTTGGGGTTGCAGATCACAGACAATTTGCCAATTTAAGGTTCAAAAGCTAGAGCATATAAATTGTAACTGTTTACGCACACCTTTTTTGTGCTTTCTAACCAACAGAAAGCTTATACACAGCACTTGAGCAAAACCAAACAGTTAGGAGCAGCTATAAATTTTACTTGCACCGTGCATGTCCAAAAAAGACGTCCTCCAAAAGCCAGGTGGGTTTTCTTTAACGAACAGTTCCTACAGAATTCAGAGTGCCAATGGGAGAAATTGTGTTTAAAGAAATGTAAGCAGCTTTTCCCAAAAAAAATTCGCTGCAGCCTTCGACCGTCTAAACATTCGTTTGGGAATTTTTCACCGTGTTGTCTGACATCAACTTACCGAGTGGACTGTCTAAATCCATGGAAGGCTAAGGCTGGCTAATAAAATGCAGTTCTCGTTTTTCATCTCCCGTGGGTTGACAAGGATGGGCCCAAAGAGTCTGCATTGCGGAATAGCTTCTTGTTGAAGTTTTTTCACGATCAGACGAAACGTAATTTCGAGAAAGCACAGGATACAAATGTATGTGTGTAGAAGCAGAACGGAGAGGCGGCCTTTTTGGGAGATTTTCGAGCTATCCAAAATAGCCTATTATCAGATTTGATGGAAAGACACGATTCAGAATGGTCACATTTGTGCATATGTATGCCTGTGCTGTATACAAAAACCTTGTACTGCATAGTGGTGATTTTCAACACAAGATTTATGCTTGTCACCTAGGCTTGAAAAAGCTGGAGATTTTCGTCCCTAGGGAGAACACAGCCACCGCTGAAGATCGTGCACAAAACTAGGGATTATATTGCATGGGTTGAAAACTGGAGAAAGCACGTCCATGTTTTTGTCAATGACATACTCCCATGACCGTAAGACAAATGGTGATGTAACACATTGTATACGGTTCGAAGAGCTTACAGGTAAAATCAATATTTGTATACACCGGATTTGGTTGGATTCAGCAGAGATTTCGTCAAAGTGCACACAGCCGCTGCCACTCTTAGTCACTCAACTGAAAACTGACCGGGCACAGTACAAAATTCTTGTTCTTCGTATGAAATCAATGGGGAAGTCTTGAAAAACAGCACAATCTACAAAAAAGTCTAGCGGATTGTAGATTAATGACCAACCCATTAAGATCGACGTCTTGAAACCATTAAGACCACTCAGTTTGCGTGATGTAAAGAAGAAGTATTTCCCTCTTCCCTTGATGTACGTTCCCTCTTTGACATTTTTTGCCTAACAAGGCAGCTTCCGGAACTTTTGATTTTACGGGCTTAGCGTTTTCCCAAGCCATATGGCCAATTTTTCAAATACTTGAATAGATTTTCAAATTCCAGCGCTAAAAGTAAGAGTATGATCGAAATATTTTGAATGGAGGAACGGACGGGATCCGGTCTTAGTAGTTGTTTGAACTTAGTAGTAGTAGTAGTAGTAGTGTAACTTCCATGATTTAACTGAATTTTTCGTCCGAGTGACAGACATTCTACTAGTCTCATTAAATGCAATGAGGGATGCAGCTTTCAATGCAAACTGGAAAATACAGGACATTAGGTAGATATGTGAGCTCTACAACAGAGAAACCTGTAGAATGTGTATTTCACGGGCTTTAGCCAACTGCAAAATGCCTAACGAGAATGATCTGATGCCCATGACCCATGAAGTGTGGAGCTGAATTTTCCAAAGCTCTCCGACCGAACGTTGAAGACGAAAATTTCTTAATTAGACTCAATAGGAACTCAGGTTCGTAAGAAAAGCTCATATTCTGTCAAAGCCTTCGAGCACATTTGCTACATCTTCTGTTGAATGAAGATTGTCACAAAAAAGGTGGGTGTTTGGGAACTTTTAACAAAACATTGAAGACGGCCGGTGCCGGTAACCACAAAAGAAGTCCAGTAAAAATCAACTTTAGGAATTTTGAACATATATTTTGTGTCGCTTTTGCTTTCTGTATATATGAGCATGTGTAGAACCGTAAAAGGCAAAAAACCGCTCCATAGCACAGCAGGGTTCGCTCATATTTTAAAAGGCTCACATTGTATTTTACATCCAAATCGAAGCGAAATATTTTGAGAGTGTTAAGTGTTAATGTTCAAGTACAAAATACAGTCATTGGAACTTTGAATCCAGTACCCTGGTAATTACCCCATCAAAAATACAAACATCCGGAATTTCGATTTCTTCGTAAAGCCCAAAAGTTGCTGGGACCTATGCCCGGGAGTTACATTGATCAAGTAAATTCTTTGTATAGTCGGTGAGTATTGTAGGGTAGCACGTGTCGAATAAATTGCTTGCTGTCCAGCTATATGTTTTTCCATGTTTGTAGAGGCAGCTGGAGGTGCAGTAAATGTGTGAGAAGAAATTGGAAAAAATGTAGTAAACAAGTATTCGCTTGGGGCCAGATTTGTCCTAGAAGTAAGAGTTTGAGCGCTTGTTGTTGTTTCGAGAACTGACAGGTGCAAATAATGAGGAATGAATAGAGTGAAAGCAGCATGGCGGTTCCAGTAAAAGTCTCCACCGCCGTTATACATAAAGAGCCTGTTTCGGAACAAACCCGACAGCACTACAAGACGACAAACGTAGTTGCTTCATGAAGCTCTCTTAGAGAGATACCCTGGGCCGCTTATGTATCGCACACTTCAGTCACCATTGTCTGTTGTTGTTGTAACAGACCGTCCTCTTGGAGAAATCTGTGCTATGAAAGTTGATGAATAGCTGTTTCAGACTTCCTTTTGAAGCATATGCTTTTTCTGATGGAAGCTGGATTGCATGACTTGACCTAAATTGCCTGAAAATTTTGATAAAGAAACTGACGAGTTTGACAAAGAAGCATTTTTGATCATCTAAACTTAGTCTGCTGTTCGTACCATATTTTGTCAATATGGTCTAAGCAAAATGACGCGCAGCATACCTAATTTACTTGTTTCTGCTAAAACATTGAATCAAAAATCCAGCTCCGGTTCTGTCTCTCGAAGTCGAAGTGTAAAAACTCTCGATACTATTAATCATTCTGAATTTATTACCGGACTTGGCGCAACACTTTTTGGAGTAATTTATATGGAGACATATAGCCTCGTGTGCAGCCTGCATTCAGCGACGACCAAAATTATTACGAAATTGGTAGAAGGTCTTTAAAAAACTACAAAGTTTGCATTAAATTCCAGAAAAAGCCCATATCCTCATGTGGACGGGCGTAAAATAAAGTAAGACTAATGAACAAACTTTGGGACCGTTAAATAGTTTGAAAGTTTTAAAAAATTGGCCTAGCACGATAACAAGTAAACGGAAAATATACCTAATGACAATGATTATGTCTCCAAGCAGTTTGTGGAAACGTAAATGAGTGGGACATGGCTCATCGTGATCCAGCCGAGGTACTTCTGCCAAACAGTAAGCCGCAACTTACAGCCGGATGAGATCATAAACCGACACAGGAAAGTTGTCTTATTGTGGTGAAAGCTACCGGAGCATAAAAGTTGAGTCGCTCACGGCTTTTTGATCTTTTAGTTAAAGTTTTGCCGGTATTTGAATTAATTTATGTGGTTACTTGTTTTGCCCTTCTGCTGTAGCGCAACATGGTTTCATAAATTAAGTGACACGGAGACATTTTGACTGGTGCGAATATTCTCAACACGTTTTATAAACATGACTAACATGGTGAGACATGGATAGATGGTCATTTGGTGCAAGCGTTCCTAAAGGCGAAACCATTCGGATATTCACAGGCGTGAGTAAGCGTTTGTCGTGTGTATCTGAATGCATGGAAGATCTATTTTGAACTCGATACGGGCTGTTTGTGTGTGGGTAGCGACTCGCCGAGAAACGTTAGAAGGAAGCAGTAAAATTCTGCAAGGAGCGTGTGAAAAGTTTATGCAAGAAGCAGTGAAACGACATGCTTATTTGAAATTTGCGTGGGCAAGGTTGGAAGATTCCGTCTCGATAGACCGCTCCGAGTCAATGTCGAAGCCATGATGATGTGATGGTTGGCGATGGCCACCTAACAGGCGTATTACTGAGAGTGAGTTTGGGCTTATGCAAGTTGTTTGTTACAAATTTATAATTGTCTACGTTGTTATTAACAAACTCCCAAGTTGCATCTTTCACCACCAGGAACGTTGTGCCAATTGCAGCGTCTGCAGATACATACACGTTGCCAGGTTTACACAATGGCACTATTTAATGCACGTCCACGCACCCTTCGGTATTTAAGCCGTCTATAAACGTACATCAGAAGACTTTCTGTAACTTTTTTGTACTCCTTCTTCCGTGCAAACAGTAATTAATGGCTTTGCAAAAATATGTTTTCAAAGTATACGTCTCCCACTGTTCAAGTTTGACAGATAAATTGGCACAAGAAATTAAAGGTAGCACTAATTGAATTGCGTAATCTTAAGTGGCCTGGGAGATCCACAGAGAAGTGAAGTGGTCTGAGTGTCTATGGTTACTGCGGATTTATACATACAGTATTAAGCTAAATGTTAACCATCCGAAGGTAGGCACATGGGAAGAAAGTCCATGTCCGCGTATAGTCCGTTCAAAAAAAGGTCTTGTGTACATAAAGCACGAAAAGGCATGGACAGCATCCTTGGTACAGCTTGGACGGTGGATAACCCACGTGCTGTCATATGGCACTCAAGTGGAAGCACCAGTACAAGTCCGATAGAAACCGCAAGGACGCGCATCTTCCGGTCGAAACAAAGCGGAGAAAGTAAGGCGCTTTCCAACTGATATGTACTTGACGAGTTTCATGTTTACAGCCGTATCACTAACGTGACGTTCCAGGAAGGGAAGATATTTGCAGCCATTCAGCATCATTGTCTTTAACACACATCCATGCTTACTGAGCTATACAAGGACGCGGAAATTTAGCAAAGCGTGTATTCCTCTGTAGTGGTCATAACTCATCCATTAATACTGTCATTTATACGTACGTGACTGCACTAACCATTGTCTCAAAGTAACACTCAAATTTGAAACTTGTGGGCTGAGCGGAATTTTCCACTCTTGTAAAGCATGAGTGAGAACAGACGTGTGGCCTCAAGAGGCCGTGGTGAGACCAAAAACACTTTAGAAGACTCTGTACTGGATCCCAATTCACCTTCATATCAATGTGGAAAGCAGAGTTCCAACTTCCCGCATCTAGCCACATGTTGTCTTAGAATGCACAAAATATCGCCTTTCATTTGATTGTCATGAGCGTAGGGCGCATCGAAATATGATACAGATTGGCGGACTTGAAGTGGAGTTTCCTAAGTGCATCCAAGATTCCTTTAGCTGCTTCAGTAGTAGTAGCAATGACGGATTCCTCTGAAAAAGCTGAGCATACGGTTGAGTGAAATTGATTCCTTTCTCAGGGCCAAACGAGACTGGATGCACAATTCCAAGACAGAAGAAAAGGGATTGAAGATGATGGGCGCAATTGAATTACGACGTGTTTTGGTTTACATTCGAGCTTTACACAATCAAGCTACGTGATGGAATAAAAGCACTTGAAAAGGGGCCCCGTTGGATGTATACACACGTCTACAAGCGTTAACTCTGTTCATTTTTCTTGAAAAGCCACACTTGTTACCGCAAAATCTGGCCGCAGAATCAAATCACTTGAGGTATTTTCAGGTATGTAACTCTCTTATCAAGTACGTTCTAGTTGTTTGCATGCGCTAGAGGTGTTTGGGATGCTATTTGAACGGCATTTAGAACAAGGAGTAAAAGGTTGGTGAAAAAACGGGGATATGAACACTCGACCACTTGGATAGTTTGGAGTATGCATTTACTTCTATTCAATAAAACCTGCTAACACATATCAAAGAAGGAAAACGTATCTTCTGGCTGCTGCTGGACACCTACGCTTTTTCACGGGCAACGTGGAGAGTTCCGAATCAGCCACCCACGAGCCTATAAAGTCTCAACAGAAGTATGTTTACCAGCGGCTGCCTACGGTGCAAAAGACGTGACATTAATTTTGTCCCTTTATACTCCATAAGACTTACTTACGGTTTTTAATTAGCGGGCATGTTTCTTTAACCCTCACGGGTCACCATAAATCGATTACTTTCATTTCAAGGTATAAAGTCAGAGTGTGGGGGCTGAAAGTTGGGTTTGTTCGGATATTTCCAGTTGCATTTTCACCATTCCCTAAAAAAGATTTCTGTTGACATAATTTCACGACTATAGTTCCTCCACTGGGAAAACCTGAATGTCTGTCGCGGTTCATGCCGACTGTGCCTTTGGATCAGAAAACAACAGCAGAAAGTTAAAAAGCTTATGCTGCAACGTCTCGTTGGAACAATAGTCTCCTTAAACATTTACAAATACCATGCTGTGAAAGAGAGCTTGCAAAAAAAACTGAAAAATGATAGCCGAAATATGGGCGATCTTCGTCTAGGCTCGGAACATTAGGTAAGTGGGAAAGAACGAATTCATACCAGAAAAACAATTTTGCACCATTCGAGAAAATGGAGCTGTATAAACCAAGGGAAAACTTGATGCAGCAGTAGCATCGTACAGGAATCTCTTATATCAGCGAGTGAAGCTAATAATGCATTATATCGTGAGAATATGAGCAATCATAGACTTGTAGTATGGGCAGGGGTAGAAGAACTCTAGCGTTTTTGTCTACCTCGCATCAGACTAACAAAAAATGTGAAAAAACATATATAGAATACATTTGAGCAGAAAACGGAGCGCACAAATCGGGAGTACATTTATTTTTACTGCCTGAGTCACCCCGCCGCTTTCCCAAAGCATTTGCACGGAAACAACTTTGCTGCTGCAAGAAGAATAATTTGCCGTACTGCCTACATAAACCTTGCTTGCTTATAAAAGTTGTCTTGACACGAGCTAAAAACGATCGAGAATCGAGCGACAGCGATCCGGAGAAACTTACATGCAGTCGGAATTCTCCCTTTTTTAGAGAACCTGACATAAATGGTTTGGTGCGGGGGACAGGTGAAATGGTCCCTGCTGCCTTCCAAACTGTCATTGGAAAATACTAGGCCCTCAGCAAAATGACAGCACTTGCAATAAAGGTTCTTGTAACATTATAGGAACGGGATCCGACACTGTATGTCAAATTGGCTCTTACAAAAACAGCTTTCTCCAGAAACATTCCACGGTGAAATTCTTATGACAAGAAGATACAAGCCTCCCGGGAAAGTTTCAGGAATTTGTAAATCCGCTGTTACTGATCATCTGCAGACATGAATCACTTATTTTCTCTTGTCTATTGCTAAAGGGTCCGTTAATTTGACGTTAACAACTAGAGACTGCCATTTTTGGCATTGCCTAATGAATAATCACGGTAAAAGTTTTGCAATTATTTTTGAGAAGCAAATTGAGGTGGCGAATGACCAATTCAATGAATATTAGACAGCACTAGAATTGCTATGAACTGCACATGCCAGAGAATAGTAATTTCTGAAGACTAAATAGCTCCAACTGTTACTTTGAAAAGCGAAATATAATTTACATGTACATATGTAATTAAACATAAACGGAGGATATCCTTAATCCTTCAGGCAAAACTTGAGAGCTCTTTGCTGAAGTGGAAGTTTCGGCACAATATCAACATTGCGTTTGCGTTCTTGGGCATTATCAGTTTCCATTAACGTATGAATCGGGATGGTCCCTGTGACCTCTTGCCCACGACACGAATCCGTTCCAGTCCCAGAACGCTTGAGGCACAAAATACGTGCCGCATCAGGAAGTAAATATGGAATATTAAATACACCATGCGATCTCTTGGGAGCTTGTTCAGAAAATACGAATAATACCTCAAGTCACGTGAAAACTAAAATTTGGCATTTAAAAATGTACGCTTTAAAAATGGCTTGCCAATAGCGGTATTGTGATGATTCCATAGAATGTACATGTAGTTCCTTGAGATTACGTGGGTAACCGCTTCTTTGCAGAAGAAATGCATGATGGGTATAGGTGTTTCAGCGGTGATTTCCAATCTTTTATTGATCGGATGGTTAGAATCCATGGCGCTCAGTTTGATGCCCGGAACAGAGCGATAAAAGTTTGTGTTTCGCTATTTTGAGTAAACAAGTCTTTTTGCTGAGACTCAGGAAACTCTATACCTGTTGTTCATGGAACAATACCATTGAGTGTAAGCACCAAAACAAAAGCCGATTGGTTTTACGATCCAATTCGCACTGCCTGCAAATAGCCCTCATTCGAAGCCGATTCTATTTCGATGGAATTATTCAGAGCTGATTGCACATTATTGGCAACCATCTTGGCATCAGAAGTTTAAGTACTAAACATATGCAGAAGATGTACCTCGTTCACAAAAAAATAAAGTGGTTGTTCTCTTGTTTCCCTGTGATATCGATTTTTGCCCTACATTTACATTCAAATTCAAAACCAAGCTGTCCGGTTTAAAAATGAGCAAATATTGTAAATACGTACATCAATGTTTGCCAAAAACAAAGTCTGCGCTGGTTTTGTAAATCAGCACACGAGCGACATCCCCCTGCTGAGCCCAAAGTTACTAAGTGGGAGGATTCCAATTTGAGCCACTCATTTTTTACATTCACTTTTTCCAAGAAAGATCAATGATCATAAGTTGCACGCTAGTCATCTTTTGAAACGCTAGCTTGTCAGCAAACACTTGCAATTTTTCATCGCTTCGTCATAAATATTCTTCATGATTTGCTCCTCTCAGCAGACAGACAAAGAGTTCAACAACAAAAAGCTACAGCTGAAAAAACCTGTCGATGAACACTTTAAAAGTAAAATTTGAGACCCTGTATTTTGTTGCGGCACCCATGTACACGTTGTACATTTTCTCAGATCATTTATTACCGGTAATAACCCATGCAGAACAATAGGAGGACCCACGTGGCCTTTGATTAAAAATCGCATGCATTCACTAACTCCCAATCTTGTTCTGTCTAGTGTAAATACAGAACCTGAACAAAGAAAACCACAAAGGGAAACATCACGGCAAGGTGGGAAAACCCACGTACCGACTTCATTTCTACTAAAAACATCAAAGGTGGTCAGAACGGAAAATTCGAAGATCAAACATCTTTGCACACGCTCTGCGGGTAAACACTACCTTCGAACGTAGTCCGGAAACTTTCACCCAGGCACCCAGGTGCGACATCCTAGTCGGGGTCTATTTGCCAGTTAATGTCTCATGTACGTACTTGTTCCGATGCTTTTTTTTGCATATACGGATGCTTGCGATTATTACAAGCCGCATGTAATCAACAAAGTGCAAAACGGCAGGATCTAAGATTGACCTGTTCTTGATGTTGGTTATATATGATGTTCCGTTTCTAATAAACAAAATATTTCTAACAGTATTCATCTGTAAATCCTCTAAAGACGTCATTTCCCAAACTTTAACTTGCCGATGACATAAATGTTCCTAAAAAAGGTCCACCAGGTATGCAAGAGCATAAGCATATTTTTGCAACCTTTGTCAGTACATGGTATTCATCAACGGTAGTACGCAACCAAACCCAATCAAACGATTCGAGCGTATAAAAGAAGTCAGAAGCATAGTTTCCCCAACCGCCTTCAAGGGCTACGGTGATTTAGCTACGACACCTACAAACAAAAGATTGGAAAAATTGCCGACATTTTCAGTCATCTTGTTTTTCGCTAACGTAAGTAGATGTAATATCCACATCAAAACCAACACACTGGAAGCTAGGAATTCCACGGATTCGTTATACACCAAACAAAAGTTTCGTTAATCACAGACACAGTCAGAATCCACCGAGCATCATTATTCTCTCTTGTTAACCTGAGTCAGGCTGTGAGCAACAACACAAGTTCGTAATCATGGGATTCTTTTGTTAGCGCGGTTTCATGGCAAAACGTCATTCTATATCAGTCCTCGTGTCGTGGTCCTGATGTTCTGTATGCACAAAAATTCCATAATCACGCATGTAATCAGATAGAGGCTTTCGGGTTTTGAGGAACTAATTATTTCGACCCACTAATGTCAAGTTTTCGCAAAACTTTCTCTCGCGGATGCAAGCCCCGTCCTGAGGCGAACTTTGATCATCAGTGAGCGATTCCGTCCACTGTGCCGCAGTAAAATTCTGCAACTCTGAAAACACCCAGTATTTCCTAAACAATTAAAAGCAGCTCGTGGAGCAGAAAGAATTACATGAATTCCTAGTACTATGATCTGACAATTATACAATTTGTTGTTGTGCAACACCATGGGAAAAACTTTCTGTTTGGTATTCTTGCTCCTTGGATCCAAGTCTACAAGTGCAATTTGTGACCGCACGTATATATATAGTTCTTACAACGTCGGTTTTTTACACGAGCAAGCGGACGTTTGTGTTTGCACAATTGTGTCTAGCGAAATTCTTGGGCTCACTGCCAGACTATCAGTGGTAGTCATTAGAAAGAACGTATTAATAAATCTATATCACTTCCAAGGGCAAAATACCTCCTTCCCATACTTTGCTCACGCATACAATGTTAATCACTTGGATTATCCCATCAGATCCTACTATTATTCGTCAGCTTCTATAATTAAACTTGAAATCGTTGTCAAAGACCTTCAAATCTCCTATTTATCCACCCACCCGAATTCGTCATCTGTGCTTCAAATTTCAAACTGCAAGTCGGTGGTGTCCTTCTCCTTCTTGCAACGTCTCCCCCAAAGAATGCTTTCAGATGTTCACGCTCTCTATGTTGCCTTTGCATAACTTTCCATTGTCCTCTTTCACCACCAAAGCCCCGAATTGATGATCTAAAAAGTGTCCCGCATTCTCACAGGCCATTAGGCCTATATTGCCACTTTGCTTTTATCTTGAGCGTCTAAAACCTCAGACAGACAACTTGTTTTATCTGGATTACACGTGGGCGTTGCAAATTGTTTCTAGATTCAGTGTTTCGCTCACATAGTTTTTTGTTTTTTTTCCACAAAAAAGCAAAGCACAACAACTCATACGGTTA
This sequence comes from Sphaeridia pumilis, assembly GCA_034698345.1. Lineage (NCBI taxonomy): Eukaryota > Metazoa > Arthropoda > Collembola > Symphypleona > Sminthurididae > Sphaeridia > Sphaeridia pumilis. The sequence continues at coordinate 4,693 of JAQGBJ010000792.1, read as the reverse complement.
GTCCTTCATGGAACGTTCAGCAGCTTATTCATCTTTGTACATGTGGAAGATATACTTTGCCAAATTATCAAATAGAGGTACCAATTTCATACCATTTGCCGTCTTTGCTATCCATATTGCAGGTTACAATTTATCAGCAATCAAATCCATCACCGTCTCAACTTGTTTGCCGAAGCTCAAGTATACACTGATTGACTCCATTACAATCACCAAACATTCATCAAAGTATTCTACCAAGTGAAACAAATTACGTTTACTTCCACCGAAAGTAATTCAAAATCAAAGTAATTCTAGAGATGCCTCAATCAATGTACTTGCAAAAACTCAATCACCAACAAGAGTATAGTTGAAAGTTAGTCCCCACAAAACACAGAATCAAAGGGGCGCTTTATTAAATTTTGATTCGGTCACGTGCATCCAAAATAAATTAAATATTATAGCAATTCATTATAAAAGTTGCAATTACATTCACACACTTTAGCAGCACCTTCATGTGACGCCAATTTTCGAAAGGTGAAACGTAATATTTCCCAGATTGGAGGAAACTTTATTTTACAAGCAACTTTGGAAGCAGAACGCTATTGTGTCTTATATTCTTTTGATATGTTTGACCAGATCTGTCGCCGGCTCTCGTCTAATCAAATTGTGTATCAAAGGTAATCAATGTGCGTGGTTCTTGTGTCCACGTGTGTATAAAAGTGTCGAACTGTTATAAATGAACCTGTATTTTTGCGGTATAGTGGTTATCATGTTCTGTGATCTTTATTTGCACACACGGGCGACATGTTGCGAGGCTATTTAAACTTCATAAGATGTAACACGTGTATTTCTAATTTCTGTTTAGCGCTCCCTATGGTCTTGTATTGTAGCGGCAGAAATCATGAGCAGCAGCAGATGGATGGATACCCACATAGATCGGCAAAAAATAGTATTCGATCGAATAGAAGACTTGTATAACATTTAAAAGACGACGTCGTTTGGACGAACATTGTTACATTTCTATCGCAGCAGTGTAATACAAGTAAGTAGCAATACGTATCGTATAATATAGTGTGATAAATATCCAGTGCACCAATTAATACACTACAACAGTCGCTCACTTTCCGAGAATGATCTTCCTTCCAGCACCCATGTTTTGGCCAGATTGTGAAGCTCCCTTGTTGCTCCCGGCTTGGAGACCAATGATGGATTGTCCAGCTTGGAGAACTTCGTCCGAGAACTCGCGCTTGTTCTCATGGGAGGGCTTGGGTCCCAACCATGGGCCGTTCCATTCGGGGTGAGAGTAGGTCTAACCAGAAAAAAGAAAGCACCTCTGTCAGTATAATCTCACGTCCAGCGCAAAACATATGCATAGTGACATGGGTGTGACAAGCTTGCCAAAGTGCGACACCCCGCCTATCGGACTTTGGCAGCCCATTGTCAACAACACCAAAAAGGTACATGGCTACACACATGTGTAACAACAACTTACAGTCCTTCCAAGGGCGACAATGCAGGAGGTCACTGTGGCAATATCCTTCTTCTCGTAAAGATCAATCGTTTGGAAGACATCAATTTTTGGAACACCATATTCTTGAATGGCTTTTTGGAAGCTGTGGGGAAAGTCGTCAAAGCCTTCGTTAACAAATGGTCGTGTCCATACTATATCGATTACATGACACACAAAGCTTTCTTCTTCTCTTCCTCTCCTCAACTTCCCATAACAACGCTTACTTGTTGATGTTCTCCATCATCTTGAACTGTCCACCGGAAGAGTTGATCTTGGAGATGGCTCCGGGCTTAAGCTTGTTCATCACCCTGCACAAGACTTGTCCATCCTGAAGTGCTTCTTCGTATCCGTTCAGCTTTTCTCCCAGGACGGATTCAATCCATTCCTTAGCTTCCTGCTCCTGCTGAGCATCACGCTTTCCAGCCAACTGCGACAATCAAAGCAATTAATCAGTAACGTAAGCTCAAGATTGCAACACTAATGCTTTTGACAGCATCCCCCTCTCCGCCTCTCCTTTCCAGCTCAAGGCATTTCAAAAGACAAACCGAAACGTGCTTTCCCTCTCTTACTTTACAATCTCGTATTCGACTTACCTTAGCACGGACTTGACGTTCAAGAGCCATTTTTCTCCTTCTTCTTCTCACACAATCACAGAAAAAAAGTAAAAAATTTAAAAGATTTTTGTCTCTTCAAGGAACCTTTGTACTGCTTCCTCCGGGGAACGTTAGTTGTCTAATGATGCAGATTGACCAAGAATCAAACACTTTTATATCAGTCGTGTGGCAAACGCTCTTTTCGCTTCATAACCCCTCGTCCCACATTTACCCGCTTACACTCTCCTTAACCTCCATAAAGAGCCGAGAAACGTTTCCTTCCGTCTCTAGAACATTCTGTTCGAAAAAAATCATTAGAAAACCCCGTGTGTAGTAACTTGTTGCCATTTTGCCACCCCGGCCCATGACAGGCGGTGGTAGCTTCCACCACTACTAAACTCGCCCTGTTGCTCCTACAACTCATCCTCTTCGCCCACACACTTGAGTAGCTAAAATTATCAAACGTATCGTCATTTTCACATCTTGTTCGACGCCACACTTGCAAACTTGACTACATCAAAGTATGCACGCATCCATGCATTCCCGCCAAGTAATTGCAAACTTTTATGAATCTATACCACTTTATAGAAGCCCATTTGTAACTCCCCGTCTTGCATGGCCCGTCTTGCAAAATTTATAGAAGCAACATTCGCTTCCAAAATCAACCGATTATGTTCCCTGTATGCACACAAGTTTGCTTACTTTTGGCCCAACTTGCTGTTCGCACCATTAGTCACTCAACTCTAAACTTCTACCCGAACAAGTTTGCAAACTGACTAACTTGACTGACTACTACAAATCCTATTGTCTTCCGTCATCATCGCCGTGAGTGATTGCATTTCTTGCATGACAAGGGATGACTGGATGCATACAAGGGCAATAACGCAACTTTGTAACATGAGCAAACTCCTCCAGGCTTGACTTGGTGGTTTGCAAAAATTTTGGCAACTTCCATTACATCGCCCCGCATCTCGCCTTTCTGATGAGCCAGAACGTTTAACAACAACACACGCCAAATTCCATCAACCGCATGTTCTCGTGCCCGTTATGTGAGAGAGCCTTTCCGCTTTTTCGCAGTCATTCCAATTGGATGCCTCATTCCCGAAAACTGCCCGCTTGTTGATGGATACTTTGCAGCAGGGCCACAGTTGTGTGTATACATGATCAACAAACAACAAAATCCTTTCTAAACCTTTCCTCCTATAAACTAACTTGTCTTCTTCTAACCAACAAAAAGATACATTACACCTTTTGCAAACTTGTTTCATACAACGTTCTGCCCCGATTTTCCAACTAAATTTCATTGCTTGCAGTTTCCTGAAAAAAAAGTTTCCTTGATCCACTTTTGCAACTCGGCATTCAGAGACAACCTTTTAGTTAGTTTTTCTCCTGCCGCCTTGCTGCTGAAACTTGACCTAAGCGGAATCGAAAGATAAACACCCAACATGATACTGCTGTATACTTGCTACACGAACGAGTCGGCCGCAACTTTTCCGCCAATTCTTCACCATCCACTTATCTCATCATTATCATTACTTCTTGTTACTCGACAAAATACTTTCACCTTATCCCCCCTTATCTCGACTCGACAACGAGCCTCATCCCAAAGACAAACTCTGACAACTTTCCACATTACTTTTACTCTGTACTTCCCGAATGTAATTCACTGCCGGCACACATATTATTTATCTTCCGCCCACCACCAACCTCACCATTTGACCCAGCGTGTCCTTCGAAACTAGAAAAAATTTAGACCGCATGCACATTCACAATCGTAACCCTCCCGTTCGAGCATCATATAATCTGTCCAAATGCCATTTTTAACATTCCACAGTTCATTAGTTCAGATATACTGACTCCTTCGCCATGTGGATTCCAAATTTATTATACGCCCTCATGGGACCAGTCGAAAATCGGTTGCGATATTATCCTTTTTCGGTGTAGTTGTTGATTCCAACCGTATAATTAATTGCTCAATGAGTAAATGAGGTCTAAATGTTTATCTTCCGCCGCGCCCCATATCGATTTCCTTATATACTTCCTTCATATTAAATCTTATTGAATCGCGGTCAAGATCGAGAGATCAGCTTGCAAAAATTTCACCACCGCGAATCACCACCGCACGCGCCACAAGTGGCAAAGCCCTAATACTAGAATTTGTCTTTACAGTTCTCGCGTCTAGCTTTACTCTCGAGTCTGAGTCATGCTTCTCTGAATCTTAAAATAAATCCGTGATATTACTCGAGGAAAGAAAAACTGCAGCGCTAAAGAAATAAACATTTCGCAAGTTCAAATACTCCATATAGTGTGGGCTTTCCGAAGGTTACTCGCAAAATTAAGTTTCTATAAACGCTACAATCAGCTCCATCCTGAACATCTTCCCTAAATGGCTCCTGAAACCGAGAAATTTGTAGCATGCAAGTTCCACCCGTAATTTTCAGCATATCCTCTTCAGAAAACTTACGAGTCATGCCATGCTACTCTGATAGAAGCAAAGTTGATGTCGGTGGCAAGATTCTCAAGATCAACAAAATCAGATACAACTCAATACGAATTTATACTTCATCAACGTCACTCATATTCTATAACAATCAGTACGTATGGCTTTTAA
>JAQGBJ010000791.1:0-31799 GCA_034698345.1 Sphaeridia pumilis | reverse complement strand
AGCCTCCGTGGCGCAATTGGCTAGCGCGCTCGGCTGTTAACCGAGAGGTTGGTGGTTCGAGCCCACCCGGGGGCGTAAATTTTTGCTTCGGTTTCAATGCGCAAATGACGTTTAAACATTATGGTAGGCATTAATTTTTGAATTAAAGAATCTATGGTGTGTTTACGTTTCAGGTGTCTTCAAGGTGGCCATGGCCGTATCCCAAAAAGGCTGCATCCAAAGTGGACTGTTTGGGATATCCTGTACTCGATGATAAATGCAAGCAAACCTAACCCGTCCGTCATCGGTGGATCTAAAGATAAGCAGCAGTGACCTAATCACGAATATGATATATAACGCTGATGGACCTGAGGTAAACTTAACATACTTTCGCTAGTATCGCCGGTGTTCAGCGCACTAGCAGATCCATCACATAGTTTCTTATCGACGATATTCATTGTTCTAGTTTCAGCCAATCTTATCATCCGCCTAACCTCTAGCAGCTTTGCTCACCATTAATCATGTCCGAATTTCCTTTGGCGATCTTATTCAAGTAAGCTCACAGTAAAGTTGCAGTCAAGTGCAGCAGTTGTGCATTTTAAGTAGATGTGAAATTTGTGTGACTCATTGGACAATTGTTCTTGATTTTTGGAATTATGCTCCTAAATTGCAGGAACTGGCTACAGTAGAGCGAGTCGGGAAGCATCAACGATGGCGAGTATAACCGAAAAAATCTGGGCCAGACTTGGACGAAAACAGTCGACAGAAAAGCGAGGACCCGTTAGTGCCTGGAACGCTTCAGCGTCCACGATATCTACAGCTTCTTCGGGATACCTTTCTGGAAGTGTATCTAGTGGAATCAATAGTCAATCCGTCATGAACCTGTATGCAAGACAAGGTTCAATCGAGTCAGTCAGCAGTCCTCCGCCACTGACTCCACCTGAAGAATTGTCCCGAAGACTATCGAGTGGATCCAACAGTTCCAAGTTGAACCAGTACATTGCGGCGGCTTCAGCCTGGGACTATGATTGGGACGAGGAGGATGAAGACGACGAGTTTGACACTTCAGAAGAAGGGGATCCAAGTACTCCAGGTTCCCCTACTCGATGGATGTGGGCCGGTGGAAGCAGTGCAACTAATGTGACTCCAGATGACCTTTTTGAAAATGTTCAAACACCAGAACCTTGTTCGTCAAACAGAGCTGTAAATGTCAGAAGTGTTAAGGCTTCTGTATCTTCAGAAGCTGATCTCCAACTGAACCGGATGCAGCTCACTGGTGCTAGTTGTCCGGCTCTGGATCAGATTGGACAAAAGAAGGTTGTGCAACCACAATCAAAGAAGTCCACGTATAAGAAGAATTCAAAGAGCCAAAAGGATAGAAAGATAGCGCAATCGAGTTTGAATCTAGGTAATTTCAAATACTAATTTATTGTTGTCTACAGTACAATCTTGACAGCATGCATTTCCTTGAATGGCATTTGTAGGCCAGCCTCAAGAAGATGTTTTTGAAAAGCCGCAAGGAAAGCTTGTTTCTTCGAAGTCCATGGGGTGCATTCCCAATAATGACGTTCCACCTATTATATTCAAGTTCAAAAAGCCCGTTACATATCGTAAGTAGCGTTTGGGAAAATCCAAGACTTTGAACAGCTTTCTGTAGCTAATCTATCGATTGATGCCTATTTTCAGGGTTTGCTCCAAGTGGCCTTGCTGCCGGCAGCAAGATCATCTGGATGTCTGAAAACGGCGACTTTTCCGGCAAAGTCCACTGGGTTGGCAAGCTCCGAGATATTTTCCACGCTGGTGTTGAATTCGTGAGTACCTTCTAAAGGACGCCGTTACATGCATATGCTGTATACTCATGCTGAATTTTGATAACTTCAGGAAGCTCCTATCGGCAACTCTTCTGGTATCTACGGCTACGGCCACGGTCTCCAAACCCGCCTTTTTACCTGCAAACTCGGCTACGGCCGTTTCATCCCTGTTGATCAACTGATTCTTTACGAAGACTATTACGAAGGCCAGAAAACAGGATTCATCTGTATTATCTGCCGAGATGATTTTGTCGAACCTGGTCAACAGGATTGCCTGGACTCACCTGACAAGATCATGGTCGCAACGAAATGTGGTCATTTGTACGTTATCCATTCCGTACTTACAACCAAGGTTCCAAAGTATATTGTCCGCAGTTCTAACATGAACTTGTCTCCTTCATTTCAGGTTCCATCAAACCTGCTTGAATCAGTGGTTCAACGAGAAGCCAAGCACAATGTAAGCTTACTCGTCACATTGACGCATTCGTCATACGTGTCAGAAGTACGATCGCCGACGCTCGGCATAAGAGCTGTATTGATCGATCTACTACTTCATGGCAATGCAAGCGCAATGTCTTTGTTCGTTCGTTTCCATTTTATAGCATGCAATGACGTTTAAATAACATATTGATTAACGCTTCCTCTCCTTCTCATGTCTGGTTATAGCCAACAATGTCCATTTTGCCAGCGGACCATGGAATGCAATGAGACCATCAGGATCTTTCCAGCTCAGTACAAGTAGACAGACGGTGGCCTTCTAGAAATCTAAAGCTTCAGCTAAATGCTGTGCTCTTCTTACTGTTTTAGCTAAAAATTACACATTGTATTCTACTTCTGCCACAGAAGCTTGAACTGTATAAGCTTTATATGAGTTTCCTGTCAATTTCAACTGTCCGAATGAGTTGTGTAATTACTATCATTAGCACTCGAATAGAAATGTATATACCTTTTTACGTCATTGAAACAGTATTTTAAATGACACTTCTTGATGCCATATTATATACATTCCTAGTACATACAGTCCTTCTAATTACATCAAACACTATGATTATGTCATGTAAAATCATTCAAAGTAATTGTAATGCCAATCAAACTGGCCAAATTCGCATTATTTCAAAATAATTTAGCAATTATTTCCTTCAAAACAAACCCAAACACCTGATCAAGATACGAACGAACATCAACATTCAGTCAGTCAGTCGATTGGCATAGCACCAGTATGCATCATAGGTGAAAGTTATTGCGCTATGCTCCCACCTTGCTATAAGATCGCTATACCGTACATACGGCAAGTCTGATATGTTCCACTGAAAAAGGCAAAACAAGTTGAAAACAATAACACTATTTTTATTTATTTTTATTGAAACGGTGAGTAATTCTCGATTTTTTGATAACAGTAATGTAGGCCAGGTTCAGTTGTACCTATTTTCATCGCAATTGACTGAAATTAATTTACGTGGGGGATGCTGTTAGGTGAAATTCTGAGAAAATTTTGTCCCGGAAGTTCGGATTATGGTGCATATTGAGCAACGAAAGACCTTGAAAAATTGGGCTAATACGCGGAGGTTTTAGGTCGCTAAGCTGATTAAACTTGGTTTGCTTAGAGCCCATGTATCAGTTAACTTAATTTTGTTGGTTACTCTGAACTTACGTAAACTTTTTGCTCGTTACAGGTTTGTTATGACCATTTTCGTTTGCTGAGGTACTAATGGGCTCTGGAAAAGGATAATGCAGCTGAAGTTGGGGAATCATCCGGTTGAAAAGGTTATAACAAGCTTCATCGCACTTGATGTTCGAAGCGTTATAACTGACATGTCATATCTTGAAAGATGTGATCCAGAACTGACTTTTTCGGTATTGCAGGTGGAGAAAACTGAGAAACCGAAGAATCCTGATGAAGCATTCTAAACATTACTTCTAACTAGAAGCTCTGGTACTTGGATTTAATGGCGCTAGACCAGAAAATAAAAATAGAGGAGGATAGTACAGGACCCAGCTGCAATCCGGGCCGAAATTGTGATTTGTTGGAAAAGAATGGCGTCATTCAAGTTATCGTGGATGATCTCAGCGAAGGCACAATCGTGGTGTCCTACTCACTCAATGACAATCTGTATCAGGGTGTTTTACTACAGTTGAACAGAGAGTTAGTCAACATTATCATATTTTCATTTTCAAGTTGCCTAAAGTATGCCTAAAGTACATTTGTGTCTTGATTTTTCAGAAGAGGCATTCCATGTGGCATATCTTTTCCAAAAGACTTTTGTAGTCCTCAATCGGGAATTACTGCAGAAGAACAACTCGAAGTTCCTCCAATCAATCAAAGACAGACCTACTTCCAGAACAAAGACGTTACTGGTAGCGTGTCGCCAGTCAAGACGGGTCATGGGTTAAGAAAGATAGTCAAACCTCCGGCTAGGTTCGTGAATGCACGATCTCTGCGAATGAGACATCGGCCGACTTTATGTTTGAAATGCAAGGCGCTATGTGAGTCACAAGAAGGTAAATCAGGAGGAGAATCCAACTCAAAGTCAACTACAACAGCGGTGAAAGCTCCTCCAGTTACCAGGAAGAGTAATGGGAAACCTGCAGTGAATACAGTTGTGAAGAACCAGTTGACCTCAAGCCAGAAGGAAGACTTTTCGTTTGTTAGTGTTGGTAGTAAGGACTTCATTGAAAACTATTGGAAACGACCTAGTCTCACCGCACCTATCTTAGAGGACTGTAGCAAGATTGTAGAACCACGCACTGACGATCAGATCTATGAAACTCCGCCAAAACTGAATGTTGTTAAATTAGATACTGTTGGTAGTCATGAAAATATCTCGTCGCACAATACAGTTGGAAATGGGAACGAAGTGCATCGACCAGTACCAGCACACAAGAAGTTGACTGTCCAGAAGTCGGACGATAGCGTTACTTGCAACACGATTCCACCAAAGCAAGTTGGATCAGCTTCCAAGACTGTCGTGAAGAAGGCAAAAGGCAGGAAAGGGCTAACGAAGAAGGCGAAAGCTACAAATATTACTACTACTGCCAGAAGTCACCTGAACAATTCGGACCAATTGGGTAGCGCAACTGTGGGTTCTGAAGGTTGGATCTCAGTTACTCCTACTACCGTTGGACCTGATTCTTCTACTCCTGAGCTAACATCAATAGCTCCAATATTCAAACAAATACCAGACGCTGCTCCAGCAAAGAAGTTAAAAATTACTTTGCCAAAACCTCCAAGTGGATCTTTTGGCCGAAAGACCAGCCTAGTAGAATGTTTAATGCCAGCTGAACCTAGGGCTTGCAGAGTGGAAACAGAGACTGTGTCCAGTTTAACTGGGAGGTTGGAAGATTCTCATCCAACGACAGCAGCGGAATCTAATGGAAAGACAATCAAAGAATCCTTCAAGACTCCTGCCATCAAAATCTGTGTTGGAGATCTCACTTTGAAAATACCACCAAAGCTTACGGAAGATTGCGGGCAAACGGCAGAAACTATAAGTGAGCGAAAACTTCGGAAAGCTTTCCGGAAACTCAAAAAGGATGCAAGAAAGAAGTTGTCTATGTCAACTGAGGGTTCACCTGATATCGCCTCGCTTGACAGTACTAATACAACTGAGCTTCAGCTTACGTCTGACGTCCAGGATCGGACACCCGTATCACCTACCATAAATGGACCATCTTTTGATGCGACATCTGAACATTTCGAGCTTGCCGTCAGAAAGAAAAAGAAGGACAAGAAAAAGAAGAAAAGTAGACCTTATCAAGACGATTCCCTTGATGACGAAAATGGAAATTCTGCCTTGCTGTGCACGGCTGGTTATGCGGGGTTAACGTCTAATGCTACAGAGCTATCCAATACTTCAGTATCATCATCGCCGTCCGATGGGGTTTGCTCAGACAGCGTTGAACTTTTGCGGGATTGCTCTCCAACACTTGAAGACTCAGAGGAAAAGGTAGAAGCTACCCCGAAGCGCCTCTGTCTAAGTCTGAAACGTTACACTACGGAATCTTCAACCAGTTGGGACATTGCCAGTAACCTTGTTCCAGATACTACGGATGAGGAGGTTTCCGTTGGATCGCATGATTTTCCTGTGAATTCGTCATCAAGCGACATTTGCTTGTCCACTTCCACTTCTGTTGATTCCTATACTGATTCCTCCTCCAGTACTGAGTATAAAAAGGGAGAAGTCGTCTGGGGGAAGTTGCCTGGGTGTCCTTGGTGGCCTGCAAAGGTATTACTTCGCAATCAAACCTGGTCCATTTTATGTTCAAATTAACTTCAAATGATTTTTTCCAGATTTTGGACATAGTTGCCTGTGATACAGAAACAGAAGAAGAAGCATCAGCTCATGTATCCTGGTACAAAGCTCAAACAGAATCTAAAGTCAGCTTCTCTCAGTTGGTGCCATTCTTGTCAGAATATAACGTAAAAATTGTTTCTTGACTTTGAATCGAAACCAGAAGATGATGTTGAAGAAAACTAATGAAGGTGTGTCTTTCAGGCAAAATATGTTCGCTATCGAAAACGTGGAAACTATCAAAACGCTGTCCAGGAAGCTCTGGAAGAGGTTGGCCAAGAGAAGCCGACAGTTTCGTCGTAATCCAGTGTCTCTGGGACTTGAGTCGCATGGTGATCTGACGATACATTATTCATTAAATATGTACTGCAAGGTAGCAGCGCGTAGCTGCTCTGTCGTATTGGTGTTGGGTTGGTTTCTATGATTGTTTCATTATGCTCGTTAGCTTTCAAGTTCTAATTATTGTCTTGTTCTAAGAAGGCTCTTTTGAAGCCGTTGTTGCCTTATTACTTCATTCTATCTATGTTAGGCAATGTCCTTTAAAATTTACCTGTAAATACATGTATATCGCATGTTTCGCGGATGACTGAAACAGAATAGTGGCTCACTGCCAGTGACTAAATTTTGAAAACACACGAAAAAAATGATAAACGCATTGAGTCAGTTACAGATTTGAGAATTTCGATTTATTAGTTTGATTCTGATATTTGCATCATCGCGTTTAGGAGAAAAGTAATAACGATAAGAACTAGCCAAAAAGTGGAATTTGAAGGTGTGGGTACATCAATGGAAGGAAAAATTATCAAAAATAAACTCACTCTGTACCCGTCGATCTAAAGTAGAAAATTCTAAACTTGCACATCGTTACATTCGCTACAACTCCTCATCAGGAAAGATTGCTAACGTCTAAAGCTCGTGGTTCAAATGCATTTGCTTAAAGTGTAAAGGTCCAATAATGTAAGTAATCAGTCTGATGAAAATTCTTCTTCTTCGTCTTCGTCAACACGCTGATTATGGGCCTCTTTCTTGTGCTGAATGATGCTGGCTTTCGAGGTAGAAATTCGAGGGCATTTGTTGCACTTGTACCAGGTAGTTGATGGAGGACATTCACAAGAGGGATCACATATCTTCAAGTCCTATAATTACAGCACAAAGAATACTTCTTATCCTTACGTTGTTACTTTCCCTATCTTTTCGAATTCGGAAAGTCTCGTTTCTCGCTTACCTGAATGATGGGTTCTGCTTCGTCCGTCTCCACTGAGCTGGTACTGGGCAAATTTTCCACAACGGCAGGAACCAAAGTGCGACTTCGGGGGCCTGGCCGCTTTACAGGAGATTCTGATCCTGCAGCTGGCACCTCCACTTCCATGTTGCCATCATCATCACTAGAGTCCTCCTTGGCTTCATCAAAACTAGAACTGAGCTTCCTACGTTTCGGTTGCGGTTGGCTCCTTGATGGTGTCTCCGGAACAGATTTTGGTCTTGAACGCTTTTGGGCTTTTATATTCTCACTGGTGATGCTCAGTTGCTCTCCGATTATCGTGTCAGAATCTGAGTCACTCGCTTCTTGAGCATCTTCTTGATCAGCTACAGGGTCAGGTTTAGCGGAATCGTTAGGAGCGTCCTCTTCATCATCAGACAAGCTGATATCCACAACTTGTATGGGCTCCTTGGACCGACCATGATTGGTGTCAGACTGAGATCTACGAGCTGGTAAGCTTTTGTTGCTCGCTTCGATCACATTTTCATCGGAATCAGAGTCATTGCTATTATTCAAGCTGTTGTTCAAAGACCGAGGTCGTCCGGCAGTTTTCGTTTTCGCCGCGCCTGAAATGCGTTAATTCGATATTGTTTAACTTTCATTAAAATCAATCTTCTGAATCTCAGCTTCTCTATGCGTTTGATAAACTAACCTCGACGTCGGGATGTGGATCTCGTCATTCTTGTACCAAGCTACGCTTTCTTCCAAGTCAAAATCCGGCGGCTCTTTGGTTTTTGCTTCGTTTTCGTTAAGTTCGATAGACTTCTAAGGTCCCAGGTGTCTTCTAATAGATGTCGCCCGATGAGGATCGCTTAAACTCCGAAACTTTACTGAAGCGAGTCTAATATTTCATATAGAAATCATTTAGCAAACGGCGAAAATTAAGCGAGAGGTAGATATCCCGCGCTCCATTCCGGCGAGATGAAAGAGAAATTTGTTTTCCCACACGGTAAGCAAAATTCAAGCTCAAACTCCGCGCATGAAGCCAAGGGTATCTAATGCCTGTTGATTTTCTATTACAACCCCCGGTTTGTTTACAAGTCAGGCACGCACGTGCACATCTGACAGATTTCAAATTTCGATTTGGTGTTGCTCTGATTTTTATCTTCAGTCAATGATAGTCATCAGTTAATATACGTTTGCATCAATTAGTTATTTCATGAAGCTTAAAAAAGAATCTGTGCAATTGTGGCTGGAGCAAATCCGTAAATTCTGGAGCATTTATCAGTGGCTTGGAGAATGTTTTGTTCTTGTAAAAACATGAAATGAAATTTCACGAATCAATATTGTTTACAATACGAACTTTTCTGAATTGTATAATTTGTTTCAGGATCATTTCGTACAACAGCACTGGAACAAGCTGCCCTTGATATGGAGACGATTCTTAAATGGCTTGACCCCTTCGGAACTGAGCGACTGGATTTGTTCAGCAAAATTGCCGCCTTCGAGGTACGTTGCTTGACAGTGTCTCTTTCGGGCACTCATTCACTCATTTCAAAATATTGTTCTGTATTTCAGACGAAGCCCACCGCCATTAAGCTTGATCTCTTTACGAATGTCAGTCCAAGTGCTATCTCTCAACAGAACTTGGGAAATCAAAGAAGAAAGAACCGATCCAGTTGACCAGCAATTGAAGAAACTGCTTAGCAAACATGTGAAGCCGAAGAAACGCCATGAAATTGAAGAAATGTCTCGGATAGTTATGAATCTGTCGAAGGAGTGCGGCGATCTCAAGAATGTTATGGATATTGGTGCTGGATTGGGTCATCTCTGTCGATTCATGTCCTATGGATTGGGGTACAACACTGTTGGCTTGGACGGAAATGAATATTTAGGATCTCAAGCAGGGTAAGTTGAATCACATTCACAATTCTATCATCAGCTCTCTATTCTATCTCAAGATTTGAATTGACCTCTGTTACAGTGTTTTCAACAATGAAGTTGCCAATGAACTGAAGAAAAAGTCAGAGGCACCTGTTGACGTTAATAGCGTAAGGAGCCATCATGAAAACCGCTTACTACAACCAAACGATGTCATTCCAGGGGTCATGGAGGACCAGTATGGACTAATTGGGCTTCATGGTTGTGGGGATCTTGGAGGTGTGATCATCCAGAACTTTGTTGGCAACGACCACGCTAGATTCTTAGCTTTCGTGAGCTGTTGCTACATGAAAATTGAAGAGACGTAAGCACTTGTTTGCTTTCAGTCCATGCCTCGGTCTGGAATCAACATCAATACAATATTTTCATTTCAGGTACCCTTTGAGCTCGTTTTTGAAGTCCAATCCCATTGATCTAAAGTACATACCTCTAGAACTTGCTTGTCATGCAAAGGAAGCTTACATGAATCGTCTGAAGGATCCCGATCAGGTTGAAAAGCTCAAGACGCATTGCTACAGAGCGGCACTAGAAACTATTGTCCAGAAGTACGGTTTCGTTCATGAAGGGCTGAGTATCAAGTCAATGAAAAATTATCACAAAATGGACTTTGCTGAGTAAGTGGTCACATAGCTAAACTTCAAAGTGTCTTACAAGTGAGAATATAACAACTTTCTTTGTAATATCCAACAGCTACGCGATCAGAACAACTGAAAGACTGGGCATCAGACCTACAGACGAGGAGCTATCTTCTTCAACAATCAAGTCTCTGCTGGACAATTGGATGCAAGTAGTTTACTTCTATACTTTAAGAGTCATGATTGCGCCTGTGATAGAAACTGCGGTCCTATTAGATAGAGCTTTGTTCATACTTGAAAGTGGTAAGTTGTGCCAATGATTAAATGAATTACGGCTCTGCTCCTAACCAAGATTCTATAGTGTGTAATACGTATATTGATTTACAGGGTACGAATGTCAATTGGAGCCAATATTTGACCCTGCCATCTCTCCAAGGAACATTGTGCTTGCAGCGACCAAACCGAGATCAGTAACAACTTCATGACAAATCAGAGTTGAATCGTTGGAGCTTTATATACAAGAATTTGGGAATTACATAAATTAAAGCTTATTTCTTCCTACTTATCCAGCGCAAAACTTGAACCAATACGACTTGAAGGGGAATCTCGATCGTGTGATCCATGCAAACACCAATCAGCAGTTGATAAAGCATCCTCCACAGCTTCGCTGTAAACAGAAACGAAAATAGCAACATAAACTTCTGATAATTGAACAAAACGAACTCAAATTGAAAGAAGGCGCTATTTTCTAGCGGGTAAACGCACGCCATATCCTCTAGCGGAACTTGACAGATGCGGGGAAGCAATTCCAATGTCAACGTGGTTAACATCATTTCTATACGGTTCCCGGTTAACGCAAAAAGGTTCTTGATAGGGGGCACACGGCGAGTTGCATCTGAGTTTGCATTGTCGTTCCTGGCATCTACAGATTTGAAAAGGTCAATTAGTTAAAAACAGCGGTCTCAGGATTCGAGAACCAGCAACGATGCTAACCTTCCCCATGGATAAAGCCTGTACGTTTCACATTGCATTACGGTTTGGCTGTAACATATGGACACAAAAGTTAGTGTCTTTCAGAAGTTTCACACATTTCTAGCAGGTTTGGCTACTTCTGATCAACTGACCTTTTCGGTGCCCACCACTGCCGGTGGTGGTCGTAACACGCCCTCATAGCAAAGTCCAGGGAATCTCCTGGAGCACACGTCCGTTCGCATTTCTTCACCATTGATGACTTCGTGGGCAAAGTGTGGAGCCTTAGAAATGGCTGGCATCGTAGTCGTGGGATCAGCGGATCTTCCTGAAATTTTCAAGTTGACAAGATTTGAAACGCGGTATCATAGTATATCAAAACTTGTTTGCTTTTTCTGACTGACTTACGCAATAGCCATCATTGCAGTGACCCCTGAATGCTTTTGTAGGGAACAAACCAGGTTCCTGGCAAGCTTGGATACAGGCAGGCATTATTTCGAATTATCGAACAAGAGATAGCTAAGAAGTGATATTATTCGGATCTAATTTATGACGAACGAATATTGACGAAATATAATAAAAAGCAAAATACCCAAGTTTAAATATTTAGCGCTACTTGGGGCTTGATCCTTGGAAACCTAAAGTTCTGGATTCAAGCAAAAGAAAGTTCGTGCAGTGAGTTTTGCACACCTTGGGTTTTGATACCAAAAAGTTTAATCAATACTTCATTGACGTTCCAATATAACAGTGCGTTCCCTGAATTCGGGCGTATACATGTAACACTAGCTATCCTAGAGATTCGGAGTGAATACGAGCTTTAGTAGCAGAAAATATCGATGGAAACCAATACGAGCTCCTGCCTTGATACTCGTCCACCCAAATGATGCCTTCGCGTATCAACGTTTCAATGACGGAATCCACTCTAGACCGTTTCCAACCTGAAATCGAATGTAATTTTTAACTTCTTCCTTGTATAAATACGATGATTTTTTCAACACATATAATAACAGAATTTACCTAGATTATTGCACAAGTCTTCGGCAGTAACGAAGGGAACACTTGACTGTACAGCGAACGTTACTACAGTGGTATTATCCAGACTCAGCTCTTCAGGTACACAAAACACCATGAAATCTTTCAAGTTCTTCTTTCCTTTTACATCAACAGGCGCTATGACTCCGCAGCTTTTCCCGAGGACGTTCAAGGATTTCATTGCTCTTACTATGTCGTCACTAAAAAACGGAATACCATCAGCAAGTTAGACTAAAAATAACGTTCTAGTAGCATGGCCATTAAGTGTTGTGATTGTGATGGTTGAAACAAGGGCTTACCAAGATATTTCAGAATTTCTTAAAGATGCATTCCTGGATCTGTTTAATCTAGTCTGAAGTTCTTCAACGACCATGACACCACCATGCAAGTGTGCGGTAGCTAGGATGATTTCAACACTTTGAACGGCAACTTCATAGTAGAATGAACCCATTCCCAGCAGTTCTGACCAGAAACCTGAAAACAAAATTGGTACAAATTGATTTTCGTCAACCAAGATCTTGCATTGAATAACGACAATGGGAGGCAATGTTTTCAACTAATATTACCTTTAGAAGAAGCCAAAGGATCAACTCCAATGGTAGCACACATTTCTTGAAAATGTTCTCGAAAATTCGGATCTTTCTTGATATCTTGTCTGTGCTTCACTGCAAATGACTCAAGCTTGGTCTTGAACTGTCCTAATTGTTTCGAAAGCTGAAAAATTGGAAAAACAATGAATATCTCAGTAATTCCAATCGGTGTTAACGTCAATCATCGAATATAGACTATTTTACTGTACCTCTTCAACAAGATTTTCTTGAATTGCTGACCCTTTATCTTTGAACTTGTCCTGTGCTGCCCGCTTGTCCTGGATAGAACCAATTCCAGCGCGACGTCTCATTTTGAAGGCTGTATGTAACTGATAAATATAACCTAATTTCAAAAGTCTTACTTAACCCTTATATTTTCGATAAACTCGTGAAATAAACTTTGATTGTTTCCGAAACGCAAAATGCAATGTTTTGATTTCTGATCTGACATACGAAATTTGAAACCCCCAGCTGTTCCCGCCAATGCCATTGAGCACTCTTCAAGATCTCTTTCGTTTTCAAGTAACTTTTATTCCTTAGGAAGCTTGTTATAATTTTCGGTCAATTAAATGTTAAAACATCAAATCAGCATTAAAAAGTCGTAATGATACCAACGAATCACGTTTAACATTATAAAAACCTTAAATAGTCGGTATAGATCCGAAATTTCCAAGCTGTTGCACAGAAGTCCAACAACAAGTGCCCATTAGATTACTTCTGCCAAGGGTAACCTATCACAGCAATATCAATTAAACATCAGTCTTCTCTTCATTGTTTTCTTCTGATACAGGAGCATGGATCTATCAAAGAAATTGGAATTAGTTAGTTACTGGTCTTCGGGAATCAGAAACGGTACAGTATACATGTACGTACATAGCGCATCAAAGATTGAAGATCTTCCCCCTACCTTGTTTGCTAAGTTGACCCAATCCATGACCTTGACACAAGAATCCATTCCCGACGGTGTTGTGTCATAATTCCAGTACGTCATCTCTTTGAAGGTCTTCTCAGCCGTAACTTTGCCATCCTCAATCAACGAATCACAGGGTTGCGTGATGACACCGACGTAACCATGTGGAAGCTTCAGATCTTGGCCTTTCAAGGGATATCCTCGGAATTCGGTAGCTACAACATGAGAAAAAGTTCCTTTCAATCATCAATTTATATCGCCCGATTTCAAATTGAGCATTCAGTCTTGAAAATCTCATCCCGTCATAAATATCATTTGTAACCAACCTTGATAACCATCTTCTTTCCTAATAGTGCTTTCAAACTTTTCCTTGACTTCCACTTTTCCATTGTAGTCTATTTTCATGGGCAGGTAGTGGATCTTCTCCTGCGATTGTTCTGAAATCTTTTCAGCTGGCATTTTGTTCATCAATACACCTGTAGATTCAACAACAACAATTAAGAAAGATACATACATCGAATCCATCCAAAATCATTCACCAAAACGCTTATGCAATCACTTACAATTCAACTCTCTCGCATGCACTCTGGTCAATTACAATCTGCAAAATCAAACTTGAAATTATAATAAGCTGCTTTCAATCCAGAACGCCAAACGCAGTTAAAAAATAATTTCCAAAGAGATTTCCTTTCTCCATGTGAGATATCTGCTCTTTGCCGCCACCAATCGTATCGTAGCGGCACACACCATCGAGCAAATTCTCTTTAAACTCTATGGCTCCACCCCTCTAGAACGTTTCTCCCATGAATGCCATGATCGGGTTTTAGCTCACAGTCAGTAAGTCAATCAGCTTTCTCAAAATGACCTTCTCCCGGTAAATTAAGTAATTCTTTCTTGCCCTATTTATCCATTTATCTTCATCTGAGTTCTACCAGATCATTCAGTACAAATTAGCTAATTTTTGCACGAACCCCTTACTTACCTCAAACCGTAGAACACGCAATCCGAATGTCTTTCCTTTGACTAATTTCCAGAGGACACGAACTCACGTATATATTTTCTTCAAGAAGAACAATCACAAACTTTCCAAGTGATTCAAACTTCTCAAGTCCCTTCTGGCCAACTCCTGGAAAAATATAAACGATATTTAACTTGTGAAATCCAAAATGTCCAAATTCTACGACGCCCGCACCTTTGACAAAATCGTGCTTCAGAACCGCTTCGGCTACACCTACAAACCTCCAAGACTCCCCAATGAAACCCAAACTCCAGGCTTATCCATTGGCTGCTGTTCAGGTCCAAACTACTGGGCAGAACCGGACCACCAAACAGAGCTTGTCGACTACCTGGACAAATCCAGCATGCATGGTCTGAGGCACATAACAGAACCAAAACGCCACCTATTTGAAAGGTATACTTGTTAAACAATCTGACTTTCCATGGTTTGAACGTTCTCCGTAGTCTGATTCTGATAGACAACCTTTTGCTTCAGAATCTTCTGGTGTATCGCCTTCATCCTGGCCATTGGAGCCTCCTGCTACCTCATCGAAATCCTGTGGTCTCGCTATCTCAAAAGCCCCATCATTGTCGCCTTCAAGCCTACTCAAACCACCATTGCTGACATCCCATTTCCGGCTGTTACCATCTGCAACATGAATGCAATACCAGCTGATGTTGTAGCGGACTTGATTCGGTAGTAAAGACACATGTTTTGATTATTATTTTTAACATACCTTTTCAACAGTTATAGAATCGCTATTATTATCAACAGCCAAGCGAAAAACGAATCGCATCCTTCAAACGCAGAAGCCAAACGGAAACTTCTGTACACCAGAAGCATCTGCGATATCATCAGTCAAAGTTTCTCCAAAACTTCAGGCTTCGCTGCCCATCGCGGCCATATCGATTTCAAAAACTCTTCTTCTTCTGGAACTACTGCAGCCAGGACTCCGACACGTGTATTGGATAAGCTGAAAGTTGAAATTTACAAGTTTTTGGAACAGGTAAAATTATTTATATATTTTTATGTAGCGATTTCAACTTACTTTGAAATTTTCAACAGTCGAGCCCAAACTGCGACCAAGTAATGCGAGCCTGCTTGTTTTCGGGCATCAAGCGCGATTGCAGCCACATTTTCAAGCCGCACTTGTCCGATGTTGGTAAATGTTGTTCCTTCAACCTGTTGCCGACTAACCTCACGCTCAGGTAAACACGCCTTAAAAAATTGAAAAAATTTCAAAGTGACACTACATTGTTCAACTATTGTTAAAACTTAAAACAGGCCATCGCTTATAGGCGCCGCTTTCGCCAACTTCTCTCAAAAATATTGGTCAGCTGATGAATCGTCCAAATGGTCCAAGTGGAACTACGAACAAGGCTACATTCTCCCGCCAGATCTGCAGCGCCCCTACCGGCAATCGCGTGAAGGCCAACCTTACGGCCTATCCTTTATCGTTGATGCGAATACAGCCCAGTATTTTTGCACTTCTTCAGATTCCAAAGGATTCAGAATCATGTTTCATACCCCGCAAGAGCTGCCTCAGATTTCTAGCTATGCTTTCGCGCTCGAGCTTGGCAAGGAGATCTATATTGATGTGACGCCTGATTTGACGTTGGCGGATCCTGATATTTTGGCCTTTTCTCCTGTAAATAGATAAATAGAAAATAATGTGTATAATTTACCATTTTCACAATGTGATAACTATTTTCAATTTTAAGGAACGAAGAGAATGCATCATGCCTCATGAGCGCCCTCTCGAATTCTACAGAGCCAACAATTACCGAAACTGCCTCAGCGAATGTGTTTCAAAACTGATTGCCAAGAACTGTTCTTGCTATCAAGGCAGTAGACCAAGTAAGCCAATCTGCAACAATCTTAGATTTTCCTTCTACAATTTAATTATTCTTGCCTTTTACATGCAGAACCTCTGGACGCCCACATCTGCTCTGAAAACCCGTCAAGTCGTGAATATATTTGCGCCCAGGAAACTGATCGTGAGTCAGCCTTTTGAAAATTTTGATTTCCTGATCATATGCTTACTATTAGTTAATTAATGTAGAGCACATAACCAACAACTTCCGCGACTACTGCAACGACTGTCTGGACCTCTGTTCAGAACTCAAGTACACGTATCGAATCACTACTGCTGACCTCCAGCCCAGTTCCCTTCTTTGGCTGGACACAAACGCCACAAAGCGACCTCCTCATTGGTCTTCGCATAACGTTTCAATAGTGCACATATTCTACCCGTTGGAATCCTTCGTTCCAAGGGTTCGCCAACAGCTGTACGGAATCTCGGATCTCATTGGTACTTGAATTGATCCACCTGAGCTTCAGTTCAAAATGTATCCTTGTAATTCTAAATTTCATGACTTTTTTACTTTAAGGTGATACTGGAAACGTACTCAGTCTGTGCTTGGGATTCAGTCTTTTGAGTGCTCTGGAGATTGTGTACTTCTTCAGCTACAGGATCTTGATAAATCGAATTGAACGCTGAAGCCAAGCTGACACACAAAGTAACCTTTTTCAACTTTGAAAACTGTCATGATCGAATATGTACTAAACTCTGTTTATTCATAAGTCAAATCGCTATGAAAATAGTCTTTAAGCTGGAAGCGTTCTTGGATTTTGAATATAGGTATAGTCACCAGCGTACCATACACGTGGTTGAATGTCGTTTGTAGCAATAACCGTGCCATGATTTGAAGGCGTCGGTTTGTACCGTACGGAATATTCTGAAATGGATCAAATACACGAATAAGCTCATCAAATTGCCGTTCAATAATGTTTTTTGTAACTTATATACCCTTGGTATTCCTTGATTCGTTTCCCGTCATTTTTCCAGTACAGAAAGGCTTATGAACCAAGTAGCATTCTGAAGGGAAGCAAAAGTCCTCAAACGTAAAGTTCTGAAAACAATCGACACAGGTTTAAACAAACGGGACATAGTAAGTAAGCTATATGATATTCCAACAATTTATGAACCTTGATCCGCTCCATAATTGTAGTTTGACCACTGACAATTGTCATTTGTCCACGACCGCGACCCCAGTACCAGAAACGCTGCTCGTATGTGTCAAAAGGCGCTTCCAGCGGGAACACAATGTCACATCCGAAAGGCACTGGTCCCCAGGATGTAACTGATTGAACGATTTCAGGTCCTCCGTATTCAGTCATGTCCTTTGGGCCTCTTGTTCTCCTCTTCAGATGCTGCAGGTGACCAAACGGAAGTTCTCGTGTCATGATTGGAATCAGTTGGTTGTTCCCAGTTTGACAAAATAGCCAAGAATCTGCAACAAATAGTCGATTTATTGACTTTTACAGCAAAAATCGTGAACAATTAAGTATAATATAGTGTACCATGGTCAGAAACGTAGCCCAAATGTCTCGGCTTCTCTAGTTTTGCCTTTTTGACTCCATGAAAATCTTCCAGTTCCGCCATTTTCGCAACCCAGCTGCCAGCCTCGTAGAATGGGTATCTACACCCGCTTACGTATTCCATTTCACTTGAATAGCAACCCATTGGAAAGCAGAGGTTATGAAATTCAAACTTTTGATGAATTGAAGTCCCGTTACGACTCATCATTGGAAGCCAGACGCTCCGCTCTTTAGACAAAAACCTCTGACGTCCCTCCCAGTCAATCACGTAATAGTTGAGAGGCTGCGCGGTTTCTGAAGGGAACAATGCGTTAGCGTTGAATGGAGACCCGACTTCGTCGGCTTTAGTGTAGCAGCCTGTTCTGAATCGAGGTTGGTCTTCAACAGGCCCTTCAAGTTGGAACACGAGGTTTTCAAAGGGTGGGATCAGGCAAGGAGGTAGTCCGTTTTGCGGCTTCGGAGCACTGCTTCTGGGGCTACAGGCTCTAATTTGTTGGAAGTCAACACTGACAAGCACCAGTAAGACGATGAAACTAAATGCTGTCATAATTAATTCTCCGTTGGATAGTACGCTATCTTTGTAGACTGGCTGCTTGGAACAGACTGACTGATTGATCTTATTGTAGCTTGAACCTGGATGAATTGGTCCAAGAATTGTACCGTTAGGGGAAGTGTATTTTTACTATTCACATTCATATATGCCGTAGCAATTCACACGGATTTTCGAGTTCACTGATGCAGGTCAATTTGGGTCGTAGCAAAAGACATGCCTCGTTTAGCTGCTGCAGACATGTATTGGATGGAATATTCTGTAACATCAATATTAGAATTCAGTATCAAAAAACAATCAATCAACAATAAGCTTCCGTTTGGTTCGAACATACCTTTGGTTTCCCTTGATTCATTTCCAGCTTTTCCAGTGCACAAGGGCCTGTGTTGCACCATGTAGCACTCTGGCGGGAAGCAAAAATCTTCGAATGTGAAGTCCTCAAACAAGTGACCATATTTCATGCAAACGGGAGGTATGTAATCTGCAATGTGTTTCCATTCCAAGCAATTGTATGCAGGAACTATTCTTTCTGTTGTTACTGTTTGCCCTCTGACTATAGTGGTTTTTTGAAAATCGCTACGACTCCAGTACCAGAAACGCTGCTCGTACGTATCGAAAGGCGGATGTAGCGGAAAAACAATATCACATCCGCAAGACACTGTGTCCTCTGGTCCCCAGTACGACACTGACTGAACGATGCGAGGTCCTTGATAATAACTGGCAGTGTCCAATGGAGCTTCGGGTTTGGCCTTCAGATGCCGCAACTGACCGAAAGGAAAGTCGGATGTCATTACAGGGGTTAAGCGTTCCTCCGAAATCTGACAGTATAGCCAAGTTTCTGCAAAAATCGAAAATTACAATAAATGTCCAACTTTTAAGCCCAAAACTAAAAAAAAGTATAAGTAGCTACCAGGTTTTCCAAGCTCGCCCAAATATCTGTGCTTCTCAAGTTTCGCTTTTTTGATCGCATGACAGTCGGTCATAATATCTTCATTACAGCAGCCATACGGTAAGAATGGGTGGATACACGCGCTCACATATTCCTCTTTGTTTGAGTAGCAAAACTTGGGAAAGCAGATATTGTTGAATTGAAATTTCTGATAACTGAAAGGACCGTTTTGGCTCATTGGAAGCTGGAGCAACACGATGGAGTTTTTAGACACAGTTTTTCGACGACTTTCCGCGTCAATAACGTAATACTGCAAAGGTTGTGAATTTTTTGAAGGATACAGCAGGTCAACTGGGAATGGAGATCCATCAGCATCGGCTTTAGTGTAGCAGCCTGTTCTGATGCCAGGTTGGCCTTCAACGGGTCCTTCGTACTGGTACACAAGGTTGTCAAAGGGCGGAATCAGACATGGTGAGATTCCGTTTAACGGCTTTGCAGTTTGCGATTTCCTGAAGCTCAGGAGATTGTTTTGGGAGTTACAAGCATCAACCAATTGAAATAGAAAACTGAACACCAGTAAAACGATCAAGCTGAATGCTGTCATGATTATTTTGAATTGTGTAACTGATGCAAAAGCGCTATTTTGCTGATCTGTTAACATCAGTGGCCCACTATTGACTGGCTCTTTGAAATCCAGGTTTAATGTAGCGTAGTTGTGGAATCAGTCCAGCTTACCGTTAGAGAAAGAGTATTTTTACATCCACATTGATACATACCGTAGCCATATTTTACAGTTATACGTTTTTGTCATAAACTTTATGTACATTGCGTTCAAATAAGACACACATTGTGGTAAACGTGAGCTTACAAGACTTGAGAATGTTCAATACTGTAAGTTGCAACAATTTAAGGTCGATCCAAACCATTAGAAAGCCTTTGGTTTACAAAGACAACGACACGAACAACCACAGTTTCACATAACATTAACTTTCGCCGCCAAGCCTGCTGGCCATGGCCAGAAAGAGTCACTTAAATTGGGAATCCATTAATGCTTTCTGGCTATCACGCAAAGCCCTTTCAATGTTGCCTCAATTACTTCAAATTCACCGAATCCCATTTCCGCTTGCTTAATAGCCCTACTTTTCTCTGGAATCACGCAACAGATACCCGCGCTGACCTTGGCCAACAAGTCCGGAATCCTGCCAAATGAAAAATTGAATGTTAGTTTCAGTACGGAAGCTAAATAGCTCAGGTTGTGATAGGTAATTGCCACAAACTTACTGCTTCAAAAATATCTTTTTCAAGAACCATGTCCGATTTCACGACTTCGAAGAGGCAGCGTGCCTTCCAACCTGGAACCACCAACAAATTCACATTAGCAAAACCACCCGACACCGCCATCAACTTTGACAACATGTTCAAGCCCAAACCTCGAGGTTGCTGCATGGACGGTATCTATTGGAAGGAGCCTCCCGAACACCATATTCTGACCGACTACTTCCGGTTGAACACCATGCATGGCTTGAAGTATGTGGCTGAACCAAAACGCCATATTTCCGAAAGGTTCGTCTTGATTTCTCGTTTGTTATCTTTTCGCATTGGTGGAAATCCGAACAACTTCTTTTTGCAGGCTCTGCTGGCTTCTGGCGTTCCTCATTGGTATGTCAGCAGCAGTTTACATGATCAACGACATTTGGGAGAATTACAAGAAGAATCCCGTCATTGTATCCTTCAAGCCAACCGAAGTCGATATTACCGACGTTCCGTTTCCTGCCGTGACTCTCTGCAATATGAACAGGATTTCAAAAAAGTTGTACAACAAAGTCTTGACGTAAGTAATGGCGTTTTGTGATTTTCAAGTACTGAGTTACCTGCAGTTTGAATAAGTTTCTTGTCTTTGCTCAGACGTCAAAAATCGTCAAATTTCCAAGTCCGAGAAACTGCTACAGCCGACCTTCAGATCTTGAAAAGTATTTGTGAGACCCAACAGAGCTTTGCCCAAATCTTCGACTTTGCTGAGCATCGTGGTAAAGTGGATGTTTCCGAAGACGCGAGTTCCTGGAGATCAAACGAAACAACTTCAGAAATATTGGCTTTGCTGATTGAGGTCAGAATCAAGTTCGATGTTTTTAATTCGTAAAGTCTTGAAACTTACAAAGACTTTTGTTGTTTTCAGGACACTGTTCCATGCCACGAAATGATCCGACTTTGCCTCTGGGGCGGCGAGAAGGTCAACTGTTCTGAGCTCTTCGTCCCAATTGTTACCGAGTATGGCAAATGCTGCACTTTTAATCTCCTTCCTTATGAGCTATTGTTATCGTAAGACTCTTCAAAATTGTTGAATTTCCTTCAAATCTTCAAGTTGCTTCAAACCCCCTTGTTCGCAGGCCCACAATCCTCCACTACTACACCGAAGCTGCTGAATTCGTTAAACAAACGAACAGGGGGGATAAACTAACCGCCACCAGATGGAGCCCTGAAGAGATCAACAAATGGCGTAAATGGGACTTTACAAATGACGGTTTCATCCTCAAGCCGGAACTGGAAAGACCTTACCGCCAATCTCGTGCTGGAGTACCCTTCGGCTTATCGATTTTAGTGGATCCGCTGACAGACGAATACTTTTGCCCATCCACTGATTCGGAGGGATTCCGTGTGGTTCTTCATACAGCCTTGGAGGTTCCGCCAGTGTCCAACTGGGGCGTTGCTATTGGTCTAGAGAAAGAAATATTCATGGATGTTAAGATCGACATGACTTTGGCAGATTCAGCTGTTGCTGGATTTCCATACGTAAGATTGTTTTGTTCTGAAACTCACCTGGATATTCAGGACCATTGATTGAAGATTTTTGGTCCATTATACAGGAGAAGCGCCTCTGCTACTTTCAGTCAGAAAAGAACTTGGAGTACTACAAAGCCTACACGACTTCAAACTGTCTCGCTGAATGTGCCGCCAGATGGATTGCTCGTAACTGCAGCTGTGCTCCATTCCACATGCCTCGTAAGTCTTGAAATTTCCTTTCCACTTCTGAAACCTTTCCAAAGCTCCATTTTCAAATTTACAGGTGAACCTTCAGTCCGCATTTGCTCCTCTGATCCAGATGGACCTGACCAGGCCTGCGTTGAAAGTTCACAATGTCAGTACATTCAAAAACGCCTAAAAGTCATACATGTTCTATACTTGTGAAATTTTGATGTTTTGTAGCGAACCTGACAAAAACCTTCAGAAGAGCCTGTCCCGACTGTGACTCCCTCTGTTCTGACATCTTCTACAACTTTGATGCGACGCAAGCAGATCTTCAATCAAGTAAACTTTTGTGGACTTCAGTTAAGGACGGCAGAGTACCTGAATGGTAATCAAAGAAGCTCAAGTCAAACAATAACCAATTGGAAGTATTGATTTTGGTTTTTACTTTCTCACTTAACTCAGGGCCAACAACAAAATGTCGATTGTCCACTTGTACTTTGGTGGTGACTCCTTCGTTCCCCGAATCAGGAACCAGTTGTACGCTATGGTGGATCTCATCGGTAAGTCCTGAACCTAAAACGGTTGATCTGTGGAATAAAGAAGCAATCAATTATAAGACCAAACTATACATTTCTTTGCAAGCAAACACCGGAGGACTTCTTGGACTCTGCCTTGGCTTCAGTGCTTTGAGTCTCGTTGAGATTGTGTACTTCTTCACCCTCCGCTTCTTCTGGCAGCGAGTTCGTCGCAGAGCCGCTGGCAAAAAGATTGCTGAAAAGTTTGTCAGAGCTATCAAAAACGCCTGGACAGATAAAACATTCGCTGCTAAACCCCTACATCCAGTTGATACTATTCCTACTGTGAAAGATTGTCGTGGAAGAGAAGCCCAAAACTATGGGCTTGGACAGAATAGTATTAGAACAAACTATGGGTTTAATGCTAGATATCCACAGCTACAGGACTATTTCTAAGAAAACTGTTCGTTAGTAAGCTGCACACCTTCTACAAGTCAAAAATATAAAACTTGTAAATCTATTAGTAAATCGACATCTGGTCATAAGCAAACTAATAATGTTAAATCATCCTGTACCTTCAACAATGATAATTCTGAATTCTGCAAATAAAAAAATCTAGTATAGTCAAGACGATAAAAACTTGAAAGAATAAAGTTAAACGTCATTTCTTGGGATCGTATCGACTGGAGGCATTCGAAGTCGCGTTGATGCTGAAAGGGCTCTTGCTTGGGTCATTAAGCCTGCTGTCTGCAATATCATCCACATCGAAAATAGAAGATTTCATAACTGTTGGTAGTTCCTCTTCAACCACATCCATAGGTTCAGCGAGTATTTTTTGACAGCTTTTCAAAGTTTCGTTCAAGTTACTGAAGGTATAGTTTAATGGTTTTTGAAAAGCTGGCGCAACACATTTTCTTGTCGCCAAGTATCCAAAGCAGTTGGAAGTACTTGGTAGTGGAACCATTGAGAAGGCTGATGTTGGTGAACCAAAGTAAGGTGATATTGGAGAATACGTTGGAGATCTAGGAGATTCACGATGTGAATATCTTGATGACATCAAGGTATATCCTGAAAACTTCGGGCAGTATTCTGGGGAAGTTGGAGCGTGGAGTGGCGTCATTCGTGGATACTTCGGGGCTGATGGAGGAGATTCTGAACGAGGTTCTACATACTTCAGTGGTTCTGGAGAATAGGCGAATGATCCTGATGAACAGCTGACTGTAGCTGGACTTGGCTTGTATTCTGGAGATAAAGGTGTGTAGCTTGGAGAAGGTGGGTTGTAGTTCGGAGAAGTCGAGCCGTTTATTAGATCTGGGACGTAACTCGGCGATTTTTGAGCATATGTGACCGTCTCGGGAGCGTATCCAATGATGGGTGGTGCATAGTTTGATGGCGTCTCGTAAGTGTCAGTCACCAGTTTTTCAGCTTTTGAAGGATCCTGCATTAGTTTCTCCGCAGGATACAGCTTTTCCGGAAGCGAGAGGAGCGGACTTTTTGGTTTCATGACGCTCAAGTCCAGCATCGAGTTGGCCATCCCTCCTCCAATGGTGGGAACCATGCCGAATATTTGTTGTTCGGAAACACCTGACAGTCGATCGATTTCTGTTGAACATGCCGCGTCTGTGAGGGCTTCAACAGTTTGCTCGAAAGAGCAGCGCATGAGGGGAGATTCGTTCCGTTTTACGACACCGTATCGAGTGACGGGTAGTAGAGTCCCTTCACGAGTTAACGAAGAACATAAAACCATCAGATGGCGAGGATCAACCTTCAAGTCATACGTGTCCAGTAGTTTACGAAGTTCGATTAATAGAACTCTTCTGGCGGCTTCGATCCCAAAAACCTATGAATGTAAAATACGGCACATTAGACAGTTATTAACCAAAGACCAAACAGTTGGATGACCAAAACTCAAACTCACGTTCAAAACATCTCGAACGTTGTTGCTAACTATCCTCTTAGGATCAACACCATCATAAGCAGCCATTTGGGAGATGGTTGTCCCGTAAACTTCCAATATCCATTCACTGGCTTCAGGTTTCAAGCTGCTTCGCAAGTAGGTGTAATCTTCATCTGCTGCTTTTCTGAGTACAGCTTGTAAACCTGCGTCCTTTAGTTTACTTTCGATTACTCTTGCACTTTCCACATTTTCAGCTATGGCGGGTTGCAAAAAACAAAGTGTTCTGGGATTCTTGGGGTTTTTCGAAACTTCTACCAGTTCCTGTGAAGCAAAGACCTCAAACCATTAACATACTTCATTTACAAGATGTCCAATTGTATTTTGCAATGCGTACGTACTTTAAGTCTAGGCAATCCCAGTGTGACGTTTTTGTGAGAGATTCCAGCGAAATGGAACGTATTCAAAGTCATCTGAGTAGCTGGCTCTCCTATAGATTGGGCTGCCAGGATACCAACCATCTCACCAGCAGCAGCCTGTGACGAACACATTGACAATTACGCTTCAAGCATCAAATTATAGCTTCGTTAGGTGAAGTTTTTACCTTAGCTTCAAAAAACTTTCTCTCCACAGTTTGCAGCAGCATCCGAAATGCCTCGAAGTTCAAACGATGAGTCCCAATAACCATTTTGCAGCTTAGATTCAGCCGGAAAGCAAACTCCATGACCGTGTAAGTCGTAATATGGCCAAAAAGTTTTCGCATCAGACGCTCAACCTCGTCCTTACAATCAGTCGGAAGAAAATCGGACCTGGATTTCCTTCGGGTTTGAATGTCCCACTGGACAGTGCTGCAACTTTGATTGAGTTGAGCAAACAGCCTGTCAAAATTGATCGGAAGCCTGTACTCGACATTGTCATTCAACGAATCCTGCAAAATATAAAAACCACAGAATTTTAGCATTAACTTTTAACAATATCCCTAAAAATCGTGAACACAGCTAACCTTTTTCAATTTTGTGTAGCAATGGAAGAGCTTCGTCCATTCTTCGTACAAAGCGTTTTCATTGTCACGGTATCTCTCTTCATTCTCTAGCGCGGAGCAGACCTGTTGCGTGAAGACCAATTTCGCTTCTGACAGGGGATTAAACTTGTACATTTTTTCAAAATCTTCAGTGGACATATTCAGCGCTTCTATTCTTTGGCGCTCGAGCTTTTCTCCAGCCATAGAGTCTTCCCCGTACCTGGAAGTAAGCAAAATCATACGGTTTTTACATGACTACTAATTTTTGCTGTATCGTTTACGGGTAGGAACTTACTGAAAATCAATTATGTTCCCAGAGCCATCCCTCACAGTATCATCCCAACCAACTTTCACTGACTCTAAAGTCTTGACCATTTTTCTGCTCAGGTAACCGATCTCTGAAGTCTTCATTCCGGCATCTATCAGACCTTCTCGCCCGGCCATGGCTGCGAAGAATGTTTCTTCTGGGGTGAGTCCTTTTATCAGTGAATTCGTTACAAACCCTCTACTTTCTAAAGATTCTAAAGCACCAAAGCTAACCGCAGGCCTTTGTCCTTTTATGTTGATCTGTCCGACGCAAGCTGTGATCTGTAAGACAAAATGGCAATAACCATCAACTGAGCCATCATTCTCTGTAACCTTGATAATTAAATATCAATTTTACCTGTGCAATGTTTGTCAATGTGCCTTTCGAACCAGCTTCAAGCATAGTTCGAAATCTGTTCCTTTCGTCACACTCCTTCAAGACCAGATTCCCAACAACAGTTTGGAGATCGTTCAGCTTTTTGTTGACTTCAACTTCACTTGCTCCTTCCTTAATCAGCTTTTCAGTGGCTTTCTTGGACTGTTCCACGATCTCGTTGATGGCTTTTACCGCCTCGTCTGGTAAAATGCAGTCTTTGTGGCCAACACTGAAACCTATGAATCAAACAATATCTTTAGAATCCAAACTAGCTCATTCTTGTATAGTATGAAAATACCTTGTCTATAAAACCAATGCGTGCACACGTTCTGAACATCGTCAACAAATGTCCTGGCGACGCTTGGTCCATGATCGAGCCAAACAGTATGTACTAGCGAAGCTGAAGAAGTTCCTAATGTGGACTTCGTCATCCTCCCACTCAACAGCTCCCCTTTCCAGACGTATAGTTGGTCATCTAACTGGGCATTTGCCGAAGTGGAGGTAGTACACTGGTTGTGGGGATCAGGGATAGCCATTGAAAACAGCTGCTTTCCGGACCATAGCTCGACCGGCTTGAGAATGCATGGTTTCGGAAGTTTGTCGGGGAAATCAGTTAAATACATCATAGCCTCCATGAATTGATCCTGAAATCATAGTAAAACGATGGTTGAAATAACAACTAAAGATCATCATAGCTAATGCAATTGCTGAAAATCATACCTTTTTCAAGAATGTTTCTTTACTTGTCAAGGCGTATGCCGACACTAGAGCGTCTTGGATAACTGCAACAATTGGCTGGTTCGATTGAGGAGTTGTTATAAGGCTGGCCAAGCTCATAACAGAACTGACTTCAGCAATCGCCTCAATGGATTGAGGTACATGTATAGCCATTTCATCCCCGTCAAAGTCGGCATTGTATGGCGTGGTGGCACTGAAAATCCAAAACATTATTACGAACATTTAGTCGTTGTTACTGCACTTAATTTTGATATTGAACTTACCTGAGATTTAAACGTAAACTCAAGCCAGGCATTACCCGCACCTTGTGGCCCATTGCTGACATCTTATGCAGACTTGGCTGGCGATTTAAAAAAACATTGTCTCCATCCATCAAGTCTCTTTCAACCTGCACAAATAAAAGACCCATTATTGAGCCCTGTCGGCTGCAATTAAATATCACTCTTAAATGTAAAATCAAAGTGTACCTGATCCCCCGGTTTCAAACGACATGCAATATTTTTCGTAGGATTTGCTGCAAAGCTACATAGTACTTTCCGACCATTACATTTGATGACCCCTCGCGCTGCAGGGTACACTACAGGTCTGGTACCGTCTTGAGCTTCTTTACGGTAAACGAGTGCTTGTAGTCTGAAAATGGTTCACGTTATATTTACATGATAGGAAACACGAGTAATCAATGAAGCTAACGATTCAATCTTACCTGTCCTTGTTCAACGGCGTAACCTTTTCTCGAACTCTAAGGATCTCAGCCATGTGTCTCGGAACGCCCACCTCGTCCACTTTGATATTCGGATCCGGTGTGATCACACTTCTACCACTGTAATTGACTCTTTTGCCCATCAGATTCCCTCTGATCCGGCCAGTTTTACCCGTCAATCGATCCTTCAAACTGCCTTTGTCTGTCTCACTTTCCTTTCCAGTCTTCCCACAGATAAGGTCAGCTACAAGTTGCTGCAGTTCACGTAAATACGTATTTTGGGTTGTTTCGCTCAGATTTGTCGCCCTTTTCACCTGCTCATTCTTCTCCACCACCAACCGGTACTTTTTGGAAGTTTCATGCTACACAAAATTGAAGAATAATTCAAACATTGCTCTATTGAAATCCTTGTTACAAAGACTGACTGAGCTTACTATCAATGTATCTCCTTGGAAAAACGATGTTGGTCTAGCAGTCAGTGGCAGCACAGGAAGTACCGTCAAAATCATCCATTCTGGTCTTGCTCTGGTAGGATCGATTCCCAACCGTTGGACCTCATCATTCGGTATTCTTTTGAACAACAACAAAATCTCGCTTGGAGTCACCGGGATCTTGGTTCCATCATCGTCTTTTCTGTAGATGGTTAGTCCTTGTTGAGAATAGATTGACTGTTTACCAGCACACGGGTTGTCCTAAAAGATAAACAATTGTCATTCTAGAATGTTCCATGGTAAAATGTTCAAGATAAATAAAAGCGATTCAACGACTCACATCCACATCATCGTCTTCGGAACTCCGTGACTTGTAACAAGCTTTCTCTTCGATGCAAACATCAGTTACCGCTTTGAACTTTCTCGGTACTCTCTTCAACTTCTTATCGTTCTGAGACAGCTTCAAGTGACAACAGTGGCAGCAAATGGATCTCAGAATCGCATAAATCTTTTTCAAGAAGCAAGGGTTGAATACAGGCTTAGCAAGCTGTATATGTCCATAGTGACCCGGGCAACTCGCTCCTATCTGGCTTTCGAGAGACAGTTGGCATGTACTGCATTTTCCGTTCATGCCAGTTGGACCCAGCCGAGGATCTAGAACGCTTCCTTCCGTCTCCAGCAGTAAATGAGCAGAGGTGATTCCTTCTCTAGTTGAAATCACTGACTGAGATTCCTGAAAAACAAACAAATTGGTCATCAATACACGGATTTCATCGAGTTGTCATACTACATACTTTTTGAAACTATTTGGCATCAAGCAGACTCACAATTTCTTCTGGTGACAAGATTCCAAATTCTACCGCTTTCCAGGACTCTAATGGTGCATCCTTAGCACCAGTACTGAATGGTTTTGGAAGCAATGCTGGAGATGGCTGTAAAGGTCGTTTTCTCGGCTCTGTAAAATCAAAAGTTCAGATTCAAAACATTAGAAATCAAAATTCTAGAAATTATAGACTACACAAGGATTTGACGATTTTTGATTATAGCCACTCACCTTTTCGTTTTCGTTCGAGCTCCATAGTTGTTTGATCACACTTTTACACTTCGAAGCTGAGTTTTTCTTCTTGATTTTGAAATATTATCCCAATTCAACAACAATTTTACGAAATAATATTCTGTGTTCCAGATTCAATCAATAGTGTGTGCAAAACCGCCACCGCGTGCTAGAGAAATGTGACTGAAAAATGTAAACATAACAACGTTTTGCATAAATATTTCATAGTGCGGCTGCTAACATGACGCACATCATAGAGCAAAAGCAAAGGCGCCTATTTCAAAATTGACGGTTGGCGGAGGAGCGGCACTGGAGGCAAAAGTTTGCAGGACAGCAGCAATGCAACAGGTGACGCATCATTTACTGTCGGTAATCGATGCATAATTTTTCGTTAACATTCAACATTAGCGTCTAATTTACACGGATGACATCACTAGTAAAAACTCCCTCGTAAGTTTCGAACAGGATTCGAGATAAGTGTGTTTCAGAATATCTGTTCCTAATAGTAAATTAGCACTTTGTAAACAGTGAACCGAATTGTTGCCAAAATGGGTTTCGATTTTATGGTGAGAATTTTTTTCGATTTTGTGTAAATACTGCTTTGTAACAAGATGATTGACGTTTCAAATTGATACGTTTATTTTTTATTTCAGAGTTTTGATGTAAGCCCGTTCAAAGAACCACGCGGGTTTTTGAAGCTGCTCCAGTGGGTAAGGTTAATTATGCTTTCATGGTTGAAGTTGATACAGTAAAAGGTTTCAAGTAACAATGGATCTTTAATTTTCGGTTTGCAGCTGTTTGCTATTTTTGCATTCGCAACCGTGGTTGACTTCAGTACCCGTGTTTCTTTCGACGTGACGAACATTTCTGATAAATCATGTACAGCCAACCAAACTGTCTATGTTGCCAAAGAGGTTTCATACCCGTTTACGTAAGTTTGATCCATGACTAACTTGGCAAGTCTTGACATGAAGGAACAATGATGATCCTTGCTTTTTGTTCTTTCAGTTTGGACAACCCATCTGAGGCTGCAACTTACCCAGTAAACTGTTCTTCTTTCAAAGCAATCAAAATCAATTTCCCTGTTAATGCTGGGTAAGTCTAACATTTGGACCTTTGGATAAATTCTGAATTCTACGGTTCTTTATTTTGATGGAGTAACTTGATGTGTTTTACAGTTCTGAGAGCAGATTCTTTGTGTTCACTGGAGTCATGGCCTTCTTGTATACCACAGCGATGATTTTCGTACATCTGTACAAGGACAAAGTGTACATGGACAGTTCAAACACGCCAATCATGGTGGTAAGCTTGCAGGAATAAACAGAATTATTTAGGTTTGCCAAGAATATGAAATATGTGTTGATCATTCTGTAGGACTTCATCATAACGGTGATTTTCTCCGTTTTCTGGTTGTCTGGAACGATCGCTTGGTGCTCTGGAGTCCAAGCGATCCAAGACAGGATGGATCCACGTACCTGGTCCATGGCCGATAATGCTTTCTTTCCCCCCAATACAGTGAAGCTTGAAGACATTCATAATTTCAGCAATGGATCGTTTGGAGGATTGACAGTTAGCTACGTAAGTATAGAAAGATGGAAATCAAGGTGTTCAAGAATTTAGAAAACGAGTGATGCATTATTTTGGTTTTAATTTCAGCTCTTCGGGTTCATCAACTTCATTGTTTGGGCTACTAACCTCTGGTTCCTCTACAAGGAAACGCCTTGGTTTGAAAGTATTGTCAAACGAACTGCTACTTCGAATGTTGCTGCTGAGTCACCAACTGTTTAAGCTCGCAGAAGTGAAAATGAAATACTGGATGGAACGTTGAAGTTCAAAATTCTGAAAACATGTTAGTTATTGTTACTAATAATTTTATCTTAATCTCATCTTGCCCGTTACAGCGGTATTAAGCAACAATGTTTTCCTTCATGCTTGACTTGAAGTGAAGCTGTACTTAAGAAACTTTTTCATGAATCTCTAACTGTCCATCATCGAACCTATAGACTGGATAAGATAGGAAGATTTTCTTGACCTTATGTCACTAACACTTATACCCTATCACAAAACCAAAGTTGTGAGTCTCTCTTGTCGTTGTCGAATAAGTTTATATCTTATAGTTTATTAGAAATTTTAGATCTGAATACTGAAGTTTGATGAACATAGTTACTTTAGTCTTTAGTGTGTCAAAAATCCAGTGATTAGAGTATACTTGTGTTAGATTTAAAAGTCTTGTTCATGAATTGTCTTCCAACGACTCTTTTTCGCAGATTAAATTTATGAATACGCTAATCATTCCAGTTAGTTCAGTTATTTTCTGATAAATGTACGGATTATGATCCAATGATCTTGTCTTACAACTTGCTGTGTAGTTTATCATAGCGAAAGGCTAAAAGCTGCGACAGCATTTCACCGCGAGAGTTTGATCATGATTCCGTACCACGTGCGAGGAAGACAATATTTTGCTGGATCTGAACCAATTTTCTTGTTCAAACGCGTACAAATTCATTTCAGAATCTTCTAAACTTTTCGAATTTCATCAGTTTTTGTGTAGCGAATTTGAGAAAATAGTTTATCAGCAGAAAGCTGGTAGTTAACAGCCTTCATTTAACATGGCAATGCTGGCAGAGCCCCGACGACGACAGAAGATCGGGCCTAATCCAAGAGGAAACTTGTTTCTTGACGA
>JAQGBJ010000790.1:0-31810 GCA_034698345.1 Sphaeridia pumilis | reverse complement strand
TGCTGAGCCGCGTTGATCACCGTAATTTCCATAGCCTCGACCGTGACCAGAACCTCCACCGATATTGCTGCCTTGATTGCTCACTCCCGCATGACCTGCACCGGTGGAACCATCCCGATTGAAGCCGCCGTGACCACCTCCACCGGCACCCCCAGTATTAGGTCTGCTCCTCTTCTCTTCAACGTTCAAACGACGGTCGCCGTCTCCAAACTTCATCCGAATATTGGACTAAACAACAGAAATTAATATATGTTGAGCATAATCTAGAAAATGACATATGGACTTGATATGAATATAACCACTTACTCTCTTCAAAGCAGCTTGAGCAGATGCAGGATCTTCGAAAACAACGAATGCGAAGTATGGTACCTTGAGGTTGCCAGCATTTTTGGGTGCTGGTTTCTGAATCTTGATATCAGCAACTTCTCCATACTCGCAAAAGACATCCTAAGAACATTGAAGTATGCGTTAAAACATTTCCAAGGACAGGTGCAATAAAATTAAAAAGGCTTACTTTGATCTCTTGCGTTGTAACGGTATGAGGTAAGTTTCCCACAAATAATTGGTTTGCGTCGGAGTAAGTGTTGACTGGGCGAGATTTGTCACCATCCACACTACCAGTTTCGGCGTTATGGCTTGTGCTGGACCTAGATGGCAACCTCTCACGGGGTTCTCTTCGCTCTCGCTCGTTTTGTCGTCCATCTCTATCGCCACGATCGTTCCTTCCATCTCGATCTTGACGGTCGCGATTGAATCCACCCGAAGCTCTAGGATTCCGTGGCGGGAGACCTTTGTCGATTGGCTTACCTCCGGTGATTGCATTGGGTTGTGGGGATGTTTGAGGAGAGGAAGTCAGGCCACCGTCAGCAACATTAACCGCCTGTAGAAAAATTTGATTAAGAAGGATTTACAAACATAACCTTAGAATACCGTGATAAACAAACATACCATGTTTCCAGTTGCAGCCGATGGACCGTTCGACTTGACCGAAGCCTGGGCAACAGTTGTGGTCGACGTTACGGTAGATGTGTTATTTTTGAACAGGTTGGCGTAAGTTTTGGGGCCTCCAGTGTTGACAACTACAGTTTCTTCCTCAACTGCCCTTACTGAGACAACACTGACGGTTTCTTCCACAATCGGCACTGCAGCGCTCACTTGAGGAATGGCAGCAACAACAGGCTCCGGTGCTCCAGCAGTTTTTCCCTGAGCTCCTTCAGGTTTAGCAGCAACAGCGTCAGCGTTAGAAGTTTCGGTAGGAAGCCCAGGAGAAGACCCTCCAGTAGGCAAACTCGCTGTCGAAACCGCATTCGGACGCACTCCAAGGTTGTTGATTACGTTCCCCAAAGACGAAGCAGCAGGGGTAGCAGATACCACAGCAACTTCTTCCTCGATCTCTTGTTCATCAGCATCTTCATCGACAGCATTCTCGGCAGCTGAAGCAGCATCAGCGTCATCGTCGCAAAAGACCTCATCCTATTAATAATATAAAGTCAGACCCTCCATCCATCATGAACTCTTTTCTTGAACTCGACTATGATTACCTGGTAATGGAAGATGTCATTGCGAACGTAGTAGCGCTTAGGAGACTGTGGAGCTAGCACAAAAGTTTGCATAAAGCGCCTCATGGGTTGACCATTGTTGGACAGCTCCCCAGTAACCTGGATTACGACACCATCGCCAACAGTTTCATGAGAGTCCACCTAGTAAAGTCACGATGAAGTTATAACCGCGTTCAACCAACGTTGTCTCAAACCATCCAAAAGATAAAACTTCATGACTCACCTGCCGGATCTTGGCATGACAGTTCCTAAAATTGAGAGATTGGATCCGCTTATGAATCTCTTGCTGACCATACACAACCTTAGAGTCGCGGGCTGACATTCCATGAACAAAGGAAGAATCATCAGAATAGAAGCGATGGAGGTAGAGGGGCCCTTGGTTCATAACGGTGTAGTACTGTCGCACAAATTCCAGCCCAACGAAGTAGACATTGGAGGACGAACCGGTGGAATTGATGTTGTTGTTCAAACTTTTGTCTCCCGTTGGGCTATGACTCTGAGGATGGACATTCGGGTTGGCTTCCGTAACCATGTTTAAGCACTTTGATTCTTCGTCTATTTCGGATCTTGATAGTTACCGCAAGTTGAACTTGGATCTGAATCTATGTCGGTACATACAACACTCGGTCCAAGACACAGCAAAAGCGTTCAGCTTCTTCCTTCCGGCCTAAGTATTTACAAGAATTTCTATACGGGATCAGACTCTTGAGACGCAGACTATTTCAAACAATTCAGCGATTACGCCTTGGAGATATTTGTTGTCGTTCGTTGGGGCTGATGATACGTTTTGCTTTGCGGATAATCACGTTGTACGTTCTGCCTGCCTAAACTTAAATACGACAACTTGTTTAAACTTTAAAAATCTAAGCAACGAACCAACAGATTTTACCAGGGTTGTTTTTCGCTCTCCTTTCGTCACAAGTGTTTACAATCAATGAAATAAAGTTACCTACAAAACGTAAATTCGACCCCGCTAATAATTATAGTTAAAGTTTGATAATATTATTACAGTTACAATTATTATTCAGTTCCTCGCCAAGTATTCCTCTTCTCTAGTAAAACTGCAGTCCGTCGTCCTCGTCTTCTTCCCTTATATTTTCGCTCAGTCTTTCTTCGGAATCTCACACACACACATACCATTTTACCATTTTAAACCATGCAGCCAGCCCACTGTAAAGCCCGCAAATTCCGCCGAATACTCACAACATAGTCCAGCACCTCTCCGACCGGCTCTTCTCCATTCAAGTGTACGTAAAACCACACGGCTATAGCCGCAATCCCGCATCCCCAGAGTCGCCCCACAAACGTTCTACTGCTCTTTCCTCTTCCAACTTTTCATTTCATCATTGCACTGCCTACCCAAGATTGGTCCGCACGTGTCTTCACGGTTTTCCTTTCTTCTTGTTCCTCTTCCTGGAAGGCTCTGGCCTGCACGAAGAAGAATGGACGGCACATACGGATGACGCTTGAGGAAGAAGAAGAGATCATTTTGGAATCATTCCATTTATATACATGAGGCGTATGCACAACATCGCCAAGAAGACCTTTAACATGAAGCAGCTCGTACTAGGGATTTTCCCGCTAACTTCCCCTGCCGAAATGGATTAGCGGCGGCTACTCGCAGGATTTTCCATAAGAAAACATTGAATGTGCCGCGAAAGTTCGAGAATGGGGGCTTGTGCGACATCTATGGGAGGATGAGTAAACATGCTGTAGCCATATCAGATGTGTCCATCCACGAGGTGGTCATATACAAAAGTTGCTCTTGCCGGTATATCCGAGGGGCTTGCATACAAGTAGGTGCTTGCTACATGCGGATGTGCATACGAATTTGCAGCTCTTCTGTGTTGATCAAGACCAAGTCGAGTTGAGGTGTTCGGCGTGCTCGTACAGATTGGCAAACTTTTGTTAATATCCAAGGGTTTTAGGTTGAAAACCGATTAAAGTTTGTAAAATTTAATTAAAATGGTTCAACGATTGACCCTCAGAAGGCGGTTGTCCTACAACACCGCTTCTAACAAGCGTCGCATGTAAGTATTTCTGAAATTTTGCATTCGATTTAACATGATCAAGACCTGGTTGGGTTTCTCATTGGAATTAAAAAGTTTTTGGAAACTACTATCGTTGTGAGGATACGAAAGAATTGTTATTGATTGTATCTGGTTTTATTTCCTTGTAGTGTCCGAACTCCCGGCGGTCGCCTTGTTTACCAGTATGTCAAGAAACCAAGACAGATCCCCAAGTGTGGTCACTGTAAGGTCAAGCTCCGTGGTGTTGCTCCAGCCCGCTCCAGGGAGCGTGCCCAACAATCCCGTAGATTGAAGATGGTCACCAGAGCCTACGGTGGTGTTTTGTGCCACAAGTGCGTCAAGGAAAGGTACGTCGAGATGATTTCGAGACCGTTT
Source organism: Sphaeridia pumilis (assembly GCA_034698345.1). NCBI lineage: Eukaryota > Metazoa > Arthropoda > Collembola > Symphypleona > Sminthurididae > Sphaeridia > Sphaeridia pumilis. The sequence goes on along the minus strand of JAQGBJ010000790.1, from coordinate 27,846 downwards.
CGAAGTTGAAAAGTGCTATGAACAAGACACTTGGTAATGCAAGTGGTAGAATGGATTTCAAGATCTAGCGCTAATGATTGTTCGGTTTCTTGTTTCAGGATCGTCCGCGCCTTCTTGATTGAAGAACAGAAAATTGTCGTCAAGATGACTAGCAAATCAGCAAAGAAGATGGCCGCGAAGTAAATGTTTACGACTTTTGACTGTTGTTTATTCAAGGTGGTAAAATAAAATTTGAAAGAAAACTGACATGAGAGTTTTCAAGTTACTCTTTCATACGTGAGTTCAAGTGAAACTGTTATACCGTTGAATCAAGTAACAAGGTCGAATAGAGTTAGCTAGAACTTCAAGTGGCTAACGGCAATTTCTGCCGCAGCTACACATGTCAGTTTTTGAACAGGGGGAGATACGAACTATCATTTGCTTTCAGCTGGACTGTTTACTTATGTATGGATTTTTGAGTATCAAATAAGGAATTCAAAACGTTTACGTTGTTATGCTCCAACTCCTTCATCAAGATCAGCTTTCTTCTGCTCCAGTTCTGCTAGGCGATCTCGTAGTATTTCGTTCTCTTCCTCCAGAATTGCAATCTGAAAGTTTCATTTTGAAAGTTAGCTGCAATTTACTTCACACAAGTCTTTTATCATCAGGTTCACCTTTTGTTGCAAGTGGGTCATTTCGTTAGTCATACTCTCAAGATCATTTTTCATCTGTCCTCCGCTGCTCAATCTGAAAGCGATAAAATTTATGAAGTGAAATGAGACTTGTTGAAACGTATACGATTAGGTGCACCCTGCCTCTCCAAGAAGTATTCGATAGCATTCGACGGCTTTTCAGGCTCCTCGTACAGCCCGACAAGTACCCGGGTTAAGGCGTCCATGACACCAGCCTTCTCCAAGTACCTTCGGAATTCCTCTCTCTTGGCTTCGGGCTACATTAGAAAACGTTTCAGCTTCGTGCGACTTCAATTTAAAAGGAGCTCGAAATACTTACTCTAGCGGTCATTGTTAGGCAAGAGAAGATGCAGTCTAGTCGATGGTAAAAGCTTCTTTTACAGCGACTTGCTGCTTCAAGTTCATGAAATCTGATGAAAACAGCGCTTTTATGAAGAGTTACTAACGCAACAACCAAAACTCCTACAAAATATTCCTGCTGATGCATTATTTTTTTCTTTCATTGTAGCTGCTTTCCAAAAAATAGATTCTTTGTAGATAAAATCCACGATGGAATACCCAGAGGTGGTCAAAGTTCTGCTACAAGAGCTCCGAAAGGAACCATTTAACAAAGACTTCAATGTCGCCACTTTTGATTCCATGACCAGGGAAGAGCTAATACAGGTTTGCCTACTAAAATCGAATATCAGAACTTTTTGCACGCAATCAGGATGCTTCTTGTTGCTCGAAAACCCAGATTTTAAATGAAGTCCTATCGACCTTGGATCCTGAATATACTGAACTGTTCGCGGAAGACGAGGACATCAGTTATCATGTGGACAGAATTACTGGCTTCTTGAGAATTCTGAAGTACCGACCTAGCCTGGAAGATCCGTAAGTTTGTTGCATTTAACATTTCAAGTGGGTCGATAGGAAGATTAATACACACACATCGTCTTTTAGAAAAGGAATCTGTGACGCAATGTATCGAGGCGAAGCCGATGTGTTCTGTCGAATTATGGTTTGGGTTCTGGAGAACCAGTTGGAGCTGCTGACTAGAAGCTACTTGGCGAAATTCCTAGTCGAAGTTGAAATTCCATTTGATTATTCTCGTGACCCGGACATCAACGAAACCCGACAAAAGGTACCAATTTCGACTGCTATTTACTAGCAGTGCCTTCCAACACAACTGATGTTAAATTCACTATTGGTTTGCAGTACCTGAGCTTGATTGAAGAATTCAAGAATGCCCACAGAGCCTATGAGCAGATGAAAGGATCACTGACGACAACAGAGCTAATCGAAGACATGAAGAACATTCAACACGATATCGAGTGCATTCGGCGGAAGATTGAAATTGCCCGTTCCAAGGTTAGACTAGAAGATCTCCACATACAGAAAAGTTTATTACTAGAATTTCTAACGGGTTTTCTTGCAGCATGTCTACAACAAGAACCTTGACGCGCTCCTACTTCAAGTTCGAGAAAACCGAAAAGCCCGAGAAAAGTTACATGAACTGGTCAAACAGGCGGAATACGAAGAACATAGGCTTGAAGATTCTGAAACAATTAGAAGTTGTTATGAACGGACGCTGAATTGCCTGAAAAGTAGCTACACAGGTGTGCATAGCAAAGAGTCCTTTGTGGAAGCCATGAATGAGAACTGCGAAATGCTAAAATACATTGTCCTAAAGAAAATTCCCAAAGACATTGATCAAAACGAACGCCAAATACTAGCGATGAAGCATGTGGAAATGGATCCACCGAAAACCCAGGAAGAACTGCTGAACCTTGTTGCAAAAGTAAGGTGTAACTCTTGCTAAGCAGCAACTGCGTTTAATCCATCTTGATGATTGAACGCTATCGTAGGCCCAACATTTGCAAGAGCACATACGCGAAATGGAGATTCAACGTCTCAAGAAATTAAACGACCCAGACTTGCAAAAGTTACGGGAACTGGTGTCTCAAACATACCATCTTATCAACATCAAAAGTCGGACTTTGGAAGACAATCTTTCTAACATTCAGAGCTTTGAAGGACACCGGCGAACTCTTGTTCAGCAGCAAGCTGAAGTTTTAGGCGCAGAAATTCGTTATGGAAGCGATGGACGTCCTGTCATCAGTTCTGAAGAACATTATCGAGAAGTTGTGAAAACCGTCAGAGCTAAAGCGGCAGTATACAAGAAGCAGCGCGGCGAAATCGGAGTACTTCAGCAAGAAGCTGGTGTGCTGGCCAGTACAAAGTTCATTTTGGACGGGGAAGTTTTGCAGTCCAACAACGAATTGGTAAATAATGAGTTTTCAGTTTTCGTAGTGTACATGCCCCTAGATTAGCCGTGAAAATTTTAGTATACTCACTCAGCGTTTTCAATATTCTATGTTCTCGTAGTCAATTCTAGCCGAAAATATAGGAGCCCCTGGTATCTTCGACTTGCAAGACCGCCTGGAAAGCCTTTCTTGTGAAAAGTCAGAAATGAACGAGCAGCTGTATTCTACCCTTCATGGAATGGCTTCAATGTCCCATGAACTCATGAACAACATCGCCCTTAAGAAGTATGACCTTGAACCTCTAATCAAAGGTATTTGCTGATAAAGTGTAAAACTTCGCCTTAGTATTGATGACCAATGAACATTTATTATAAGAATAATTTCAATCTTCCAGAGGTAAAGCGCCACCGAGATGAACTTCAGAGTCTTCAACGTGAGCACGATTCTGTAATGGAAGCCTATCGAAATGCTTTTAGTGACGTTGATCTGGATTCTTGCCATCTTATTGCCGTAAGTAGAGCATTCGAATATATTGAGCAGGACTCCAAAACGTAATTGTCAATTACCTCGGCAGAAATTTCGGAAACTTCAAGCCGAAAATGCTGCTCTGAGTCTGGAACTTGGAGTCCTAACTGCTGAAACTAGTATTCTGAAAACCGACTTGGAGAAAGCTTCCGAAGACCAGTCAGAAAAGAAATACGCCGGGCGTCATTTCGAGTGAGCTTCGTTTACAAACAACTTTGCTCTCACTCGTTCCGTAATAGGTCGACAATTATCGAATGAATCTCATGTGATATTCTAGAGACAAACTGCTTTCTAAAATTCTGGAGGAAGAGAGACGGTCTGTGGCTTTGAACGACGAAATTTCAGATCCGAGCCTCCAGCATAGACAGCAACTGCTGGCTCATTGGACTTCATTGTCTAGGTAATTCATTTATGACTATGACTTGTTTTGAGTTCTCTCAGTCAGTTGCGCTCCTGCTGTACACATGAATATCACTTTCAAACGACATTTTTTCCAGGCTTTTGAATTTGAAGCTTGAACTCGCTAAGCAAGACATTGAGGACTTTTATCCATAGAAAGTTGTTTATTTTCAAGATTAATCTTGCTCACATTATTATTTTATTTCGACTTGAATAAAATTGTTACAGACTCGTAGAACGTTTGCGTCTAAATGCATCTGGCATCTGCCATCTTGAGACCATCGGAACTGAGCGTCTGCCATTGAGTATTCTATTTGAAATGCAGGAGGAGGGAAATCTTATGTCCTTCTCGCAGATTCACGTGTTTTGATTGTTTACACTGAAAAACCTGCCTGACATTGGATAAATTTGACTTATTTCGAGTGCTGACTTGAAGTTTCGTTCTTAACGGAGTTTTTACACCTTTGCTTCGTCAGACATGATTTTGGAAACGTGTAGAGCATTGAGGACTTCAGTTTCTCGGGTTTTGACCTTCAATAGAACAGTAACCAATGCGGCAAAAAGTGAAGGTGAACGAGTCCTAAAGCAGAAGCTCTCTGAAAAATTTCCTGATGCTAAAACAATACTCGTTGAAGATATCGGAGGTAACAATCTTTGTACTTGTACTGTCGTAATTATAGACGCTGAGCAAAGTTGATTAATCTTGACCATAAATTATTTTTATACGTTTGGTCTTTCAGGTGGCTGTGGAGACATGTACAACGTATTTATCGAATCTCATGAGTTTAAAGGATTATCGACAATTAAGCAGCACCAGCTAGTCAACGCCGTAAGTTCCGTTCTGAAAGGACGTGTTATGGATCTCAGATGTTCGATTGAAGTTTTCTTGTTATGATTTCAGGCTTTAAAGGAAGAAATCAAGCAGATGCATGGTTTGCGAATAACTACGAAACCCCTAAAAGAAGACGCTTCATCCTGACGACCTGACGCCTGACGAGCAACTAGTCATAGAACTTTACACACTTTCAGTCGATAGACTTCATTTGGAGTAGCAGCAATCATTGAAATGCCTGAAAGCCACATCACTGAAAAAGCTAATTAAATGAAGCTCAACTCTGAAGCATTACTAAAGATTTGCGGGTTTGAAGTTCAAATACATTTGAATTAGCTTTAAAGGATCGCGTGAGCGTCACCAAACTGAATGTTCGCCGTTTAAAGCAGGTTGTTATTCCCCCAGGACATGCAGCCTAGAATTAGAATAGAACAAAATAAATTTCATGCAACAAATTGCCGGGAACATTTCTTCCACAAAAGACAACTAACGACACGCATGACATGGAACATCATGCGAGTGCATAAGGAAACGTTTGAACAAACCACCTGGGTAATGCTCTTCGATCAGGCAGTACAAATATTTTGGTAATCCTTTGAAACAGGAAGAATTCTCTCTCTGTTGTCACCCATTACCATGACAGCGGCAATTTACTTTCACTGAGACGACGACAAACGCCAAAAACTTCTTCCGCTCAAGCGTTCAAGCAAGCTCCTGGAGCTTCGTTAGTAGCCACTGAGCCTCTGCCCAGAGAAAGTTGGTATTCCGAACTGCATTGCCTGCAGAATACAATGTACCTGTCAGATTTTATCTCATTCCAGCTGTTGCGACTGCCCCAGTTTTCACCACTAACATGATCGTTCAGGTCGTTTGCTCGAACTTGTGTAATCAATGACCACAGTGGGGCTTGGACTAAATTCGGTAGAGGTGGAAGCAGCCAGGCAACAACAAGCTTAGCTTGAATTTTTATCATGTTGGATACTTGGTCAATCTTGTGAGTTCAGAATGTTGAAACTGAACCTTCAGTGGTATTGGATTTTTACTGCTAACTGGATGATGCCTTAAGGCGATCGTGATATCTGTGTAATGATTCGGAACATAGTTCCAGTTTTGATTTGGACAAGTGTCGTGCTAATACCCACTCAACATGTCGGAGTATCGGACGGTAAAGTGGTTCAAGGGTCTCTTGCTACCCACGAGGTAAACACCATTATTATGTAATCCGTCTCAAGTTTCATTTGAGTATTGTTGAACATGGATGAAACCAATTTGTTTCTTAGAAATGGGCATATCTTGATAGATTTTGCTTCCTGTCCGTCCAAGGTGCTTTTCAGTATGAAATCGAGTACGATCAGGTCAGTTTCTTTGAGGTTTTGCAATGACGCCCGATACCACAAATCCCTTATGCTCCTTCCTATGTTCCAGAGCGCCGGAAATATTAGCTTGTTGCTTTACCCAGATTTGCAATGGGAAAGTGCTTACAGGAATCCGAACGCCAAGGTAGAATTTTCAATACTTTTAAATGCCTCTCTCTAGCCTAGGTTAGCTAAATATTAAATTTTCCCACTCCCCTTTTGTAGACTTGTCAAGACAAAGTCAACGCTTTGGACCTCACGAAGCGCCAAATGATCCAACTTGAAGTTGGCGTGGACGACTCAGGTTGCGAAAATATTCACAAACCTCGATACCGGACTCCGGTCGGAAACGAAGGCGAACAGAACTACACAACCCGGGTTCTTTGCAAAAACGCCAGATCTTTCAGGTCTGTTCGAGAGCGATGGTGGTTTGTAGCAGTGTCCAGATGCAAAGGTTCAGAGGTATTCAACCACCGATTTCATTGTCCCCCCCATTAATTTCCTCTTGTATTTATTTCTTACAAAACGCATTGTTCCAGGGTTTGAACTTAAGGTACAAATTTCGTATGACAAACGGTCAAAGCGGGGATTATTGGTATGAGCATTTTTCCGCAGATGAGTTTTGTAAGTCGAAATGTTTTTTTCATCTCATCAGAAAATTGCAAATGCTTGTTCAAGATTTCGATCCATAATGTAATTGCTATTTGATGTCTCTCTCCAGATATTTTGCCAATACTCACATCCTACTGCTTTATTTACCTGTTCCTTCTCTTCTCAGCCCTGCTATTTGCAGGTAAATTAATGGAATTTACCAACCTGGACAAGGTTGACTTTCTCCAAATGTTCACTGATATGCAATAACAACTCGTATGATTAATATTTCAGTGGAACTGAAATGTCGGCAACTCTTGCACGTTACCTACAAATTGTTTCTCTTTTCCCTCTGTCTCCACAATATGGGAATCGCTTGTCTGTGCTTAGCTTACGGTCGATACGCCACTAATGGCATTGGACTTGCTGGGCTAAAATTGGCCGGTAAGCCCTTAAAACAATTTACAATCATCAAAAACCCTTTACTCTCCGTCCAAGCTGTCTTAAATAACTTGCAAGGTCAAATTTATCATGCAGGTCGGATATTTGAAGGTCTTTGCGAGTTCGTCTTTATATTCCTCCTCTTGCTTCTTGCCAAGGGCTACACAGTGACCAGGGGCAGACTCAGAGTCGCCAGCGCCATCAAACTGACCGTCTTCCTCCACTTTTACTTCTTCTCCTACTGTTTCCTATTCTTCTACCAGCAATGCGTAAGTCCTAAATTTTTTGTAAAGTATATAACTTTTCTCAAAGCCCGCACTATTTAATTAACAAACTCCCACCCCAGTTCTTCGATCCAGGCCTTGTTCTCTACATCTACGAATCGCCAGCCGGCTACTGCCTCCTAGTCCTCAGGCTGCTAGGATGGGTCCAATTCGTCTATTCAATCTTTTTCACCCTAAAACACTACCCGGAAAAATCTGGCTTCTACATCCCGTTTTTCGGCATATACTCCTTGTGGTCGGTGGATAAAAACGAATATTATCTTCTTTTTATTGCCCTCGAGGCTCTATAGCCACACTGATTTCTAAAACTAATCATATCCTCATAGGTTCGTATCAGGCCCCGTGATGATCATAGTCTTCAATCACGTCATCGACAAATGGGTCCGAGAAATGGTGGCTATTGGAGTGGAACACTTTATAATGTTCCTTGGCCACGTTGTCTTCTTGGTAAGTGACCATATCGTTGCTCACGTCCGAGCTATAGCATTCCCACCATAGTTTTGACTTGACAAACCGGAAGGAGGAAACCATTGGCCCTTTACACACTTGTATCAAAAATCGATGGACATTTGTATTTACGGATACAAGAAGAGTGACAGACAATTCAGTTCTGACGGAATCCTCAATGTGCTAAATTAGTGTAAATGGAATCCAATTTCACTTCTATTTATAAATTTATTGCAGGGTCTAACTCGTCCATCTGCAGCAAACAAAAGCTTTCCGTATCACGTTCGAACCACTCAGGTCGGGGCGGGGAACATTGGCTGGCAATCTGAAGACGGTCCGAACGAGACACATGCCTATGCTCCCTCTTACGTCGACAATTGCGGTCGGACCGTCGATATTTTCACAGTGACTGGAATGATGCAGGTGAGTTGTTGACATATTTCGCATGCTTTCTTTCCCCCGTTTGCTTTCTCTCCACAGTACCTGACACGTGTGTTTGTGCGGCTACGGGCCAAGTATTTAATATTTTATAGCTTGAGTGGAATATAGCGCAAAATAGCCCAAAAATAGCCACTTCTAGCGAAATTCCTTGATTAAATGACAAGTACTAAACTTTTGGTTGCTGAAAAATTTCAGGGACAACAAAACGGAGGAGCTGCTGCAAACGTCGGGTCTCCGATGGACGTCTTCAGCGTCAACCAGACTGGCTCCGGCTCCAACATCAACAACAACAATAACAACAACAATACGCCGGCACTGCCCATTCTATTCAACATCCCTCCACCAAAATACGACGACGCCTTCCCGCACGAAACCCCAGGTCAGGTCGCAGCAATGCTAAAAGAGCAAGAAGATCCAGTGACGGACGGCGAAGAATCGTCCATTAGTGACTCGCCAAGGTCTCACCACAACACGCGGAACCGCGAAAACTTGTACAAAGTTGACAACAATTAACGTTTGTGTGTGTGTGTGTGTGTGTCTATTTCTATTTAAAGGTTCGTACAGAAAGACAAATATAACACTTGAAGAGTTGCATGAACTTTTGTGCCTTGTGATTATATATATATTGTTGAATAATGGAGGTGCGCGTTTACCTGCGAGCCTCCATTTGCACAGGAAACATCATGATGAGGAGTTCATTTTCATGATTAAAGGTTTGAATCTCAGCCGAGTTTTAGTCAGTTTGTCTCGAGTCTTTGACGAGAGTTGTCGAGGGAACCGCAGGTAGACAATTTGGAGGCAGCTGAGAGCTGTGGGTTATTATTATTATGACACTTGTCGTCGTGCTTGTTGTTCTTCTTGTTTGAGAAGATTTATGGTCCTTATCGGCCAACCTTGGTTCCTTGTCATCTGGTTCTCTGTGTTAAATATATATATATATCAATCCATTACACATTTCAAGGCCCCCACAAGTCTTGTCCAGCCAGACAGCGCTCAGCCATTTGGCGGCCTTGCTGATCACAACGGTTCTTTGGTCTGCCGAACAAGACGAGGTGGCTCTTTTGGCCCCCGTCCAGAGTCCAGGGTCACGGAGTGGGTTTTCTGAAGGGCTCCAAGGCCCCTAAGCGGAGTTACTCCTTTTTCTGGAATAACAACAACAGCAACAACCATAGTCTTTAGTGGGTTGGCGGACGGACAATAATTAACCTTAGCATGTCCAAAGGAGCAACAGGTTAAATAATAATAATCCAAGAGACTCTCGCTTCTCCTTACTAAATAGCGTATTCACTTGGAATATTGTCTTCAGACTCAGAACCACTCGCCACAATCAACCTCATCCATCGCATCTCCATCCATCGACGACGACGCTGCGCCGCCGACCATCCATACAACAACGTGGGATTAATCGACCTTCCTTCCCTTCCTCGATAGTCCTTGACGAAATTTCGCTGCCGCTCCTCCAACCACCATTTGCTGTCAGCGAAGCCCACAGACAAGTCGTCAACTCTTTTCCTCTTCCACCACAACAACCTTTGTCTCCTCCAACGTTGTTTTTCTCTTCTTCCTTTTCTAAAACCAATCTACTGACTCTTCCTATCCCCGATTCTAACAAGAATAGTAACAAAGTTGATTGCAAAACAACTCTTCTTCCCTCCGACAACGTCCAAGTGCTTCTATAATCTTCGAATCCGTCGGCTGCGCCGACGTTGCGTGTTCTTCCGATCCTCCATTCCGTGATACCGACAAGTTCAAAACTGCAGTCATCGAAAGTGTGTTCTGTCTGTGCCGGAAGCCGAATTGATTTCAGGTAAGATTTTGCAAACGACTTCTCATACCACCTACAATTCATTTCGATTTCCGGTGGTCTTCATGAAACGCTGTGAGCGTCAGAGTCTCAAAGCTTCCCTCGCCGCTAAAGCCTGAATTTATTTTTTGACGAATTCTGACGTTCATATCATTAATTGCCGTGTCAGCACGAGTACTTGAGTACCATCATCAGCATCAGTCACCTGCAAGGCTGCTCCGTTAAAGTCCCTCATGGGAAACGTAGTTTCACCATCAATGAATAGCCGGATGCTCGCACCGTTTCTGAAAGAAAAAGTTGCAACAATTGGAGGAATCTGCCTTAATTTACCCTGCTGCGTTTGTTTCCCATAAAAAGTTACATTAATCAAGCCCAGCGGCAGAGCAAACTTTCGCGAATTTTCGTAAAAATTTCGCATCACTACCGGCGACACCTCGGGAGCCAATTTAATGTCCCGCCGGCGAATTTCCGAACCGTAACAGTACATGGAGACTTGTCTCTATTCTTTGAGTTAAAAAAACATGTGATTCATATAAACCTGCAACACCAATCTTAATCAAAACACGGCAATAATTACGGGGTGGAGCAGTACAACTCAAATGATATTTCAATGCCATCTCATAACAACAAGTGTATATATACGCAATTTGATTTTTCGCATGGAATGATTGTCTTCAGCCCAACCACCGTTTGATCTTGTGACAACTCACCCGTGAAAATTGCTCAACTTGGTTCCTGTCGTCCAAGTGTTAAATACGAATTTGGCGAATAATAATCTTGTACAAATGAAACTGATATATGAGACGACGAAAACGTTAAGCAACTCCAATTAAATCTATTTCGTGTATCATGCTTATGATCACCTGCGACGATTCATGTCGTCTCACAAGTTGAAGGTTAAGTTATCTTATCTCGAATCAAACTGTCTGCCACCACCACTGCTTGAACTCATTTTACCTCAAATTTTTGCCGAATCTTAAAAACATAATTTGACCACATAATTATAGTCACTTTGCTGCGGACCTTGCCAAAATTTGCGTTACTTCTCTTGAGCGTGTTTAGGAAGGACTAAAAGCTTTGATGTGTGCATTTACGCACACGGATTCCAAAAACGCTGAGAATAATTTTTGCAACTTTCATTCTTGATTGATAGTCACGTGTCTTGCAGCTAAAGTTTTTCCAAAAGCGCCCGAACAAATGTCAAAACTGTTGACGACCCAATTTCTCGCATTTTCGCATTTTTCATTTCCTCCCATTGAATATTACGAGAAGCACTTTTAATTAACTGCGTCAGTGGCTTCTTTGCAGGTAGTGAATAGTGACAAATTTGCGGAAATTCGCAAAACACTCTGCCGATGGGGTAACTGCATTTTTACAAGAGTTTCGCTAATTTTCATCTCGCTAATCACCCGTTGATCTCGTATACATTACCACCCGGCCTTTTCTGCAATCCTGTAAACGTGCAGAACATGCGCAAAAGTTGAGTATGGCAAAGCCATGATGAGTTTCAAACAATGGTGGCGAATATGCGTCGTGTTCAGCCTCCATGTAGCGAAACGTTGCACAATCATCAAGCCCTGTGCATACGAAGAGTCATTAATAATCTTTGTTTCAAGTGCAATTTCGAGCTGTTTCATTATTGCGTTTCTGTTACACCTTCAAGGGACTGGGAAATTATTGCGCTGTCGACAGTCGGCAGCGCTCTTCTTGAAGATTTCGCTGTCATTTACATTTTTTGCAGCGAATTAACCGGCATTGAAAAAACCATCGTTGAATCTAAAGTACATACTATAGCTTTTAGTGAATGCCTTGCTCAACACAAATCGCACTAATTTCTTCTCACTCTACAATGTCCCCGCGTACCTGATGAATTCGCAATTATTCATTCTAATAGCCGCTTGCTTGCGAATTTTGAATTCATTTCCTCCCTTTCAACAGCTTCAATTTTCATTACTTCATTCACGTTCAATATTACACGCCCAAATGCTGTTTGCTGCATATATGCATTACATCTCTGGAATTAGCTAGCTTCAAATGTACTGTACATTAACACTCCTCTCTTCTTCCACCATTATTTTGATTGTACACATTCAAAAAAATTCCACACGATCCTAGTCCACTAATTTAACAGCTATAAAACTTTAAACTCTCAAGTGAAATTGCAACTTTTAATTTCCTCCAAGCATTAATTGAATTAGCTGTAAATAATCGGCGAGCTAAACCACAATTTTGTGGCACATAATGAAAGGTCAATGCTGAACGGAAGTTGCCAAAATTACCACCAAATTTTTAATTATAATGTCATTGGAAAAAAGTGTTGTTGTAAGGTGGCAAAAGGAGCGGATGTTGTGTCCGAGACATAAATAATCTTTTTCCTCTGTAAAAACACCAGACACATTGTACTTATATATTTGGCACACTTGGAATTCAGCACACCGGTAGTCTGCAAATTTCTCATCGTCACATTAATTTGCAGAGTGCATTTTCAGAAAAGAGGATGACTACCATTTATTTTTGGGACAGCTTCCTCATGTACCAAATTTCACACACACAAACACGTATACTTTTTCGATAGCAGCTGAACCAGAGTAAATCGGAAACCAGGTGAGGTGGATTGTCGTCATTAAGCCAGCATGAAATCAGGTGTAGATAGATCCAAGCACACACGTGAGTTTTTGTGATGCCGTATATGCAGTAGCAGATTCAGCGTCAAGAAAGCATGTTGTTTGTATTCGATTCACTTAAGCGTTCATCCACCGCCTGAACTACTGCTGCTGATTTGCTGACTACATGTAACTGTCAGGTATCAGAATGGTTTCGGAATGGCAGTGCTAAAAGACAATGTGATGATGAGGATGCGAAAATGATGCGGAAGAGGCTCTCCGAAATTCACCAACGACCGCCAGCGTCCGTCCATTTAAACAACATTGTTGTTCCACCACCACCAACAATCCCAGCCGAGAACCAACAAAATCTCATCCCATCGACCATGTCAATGGCATCCTCACCGATGTACATTGGCAACAACATTACAACATCCAGGCTGCAGCCATCTCTTGAGCAGCGTCAACGCTTTTTGTTTCCAGTCCTTTGACCTGCAAAAGATCCCAACAGCGCTTTTCGCTTACATGAATCCCCACCGTGTGATTTCGATACAGATATCGAAATCACGTCCACCGTTTCTTCCCGCATTATTCATGTGTCTCTTTGTTCCATCCATCGACAATGCTGCGTACCTGAATGCAAACTTGAACCCAGCTTCTGTCCCTACACTCCGTCTCCCGTAACGTCTCACGCAACAACAGGGAAAGTTCCGTTCAACTTCCGGTTCTCACTCAGCCTTTTGCATCCCTCCAACGCGTGCTCTTATGCACTTTGTTCAATTTTTTGTTATTGCCAACCTCACCCTCCTCGCCAAGCATAAATTTTGCTCAATGCATACAGCAAGAGTCTTGTTACAAGACTCGCTTTGGATGACCTTCCATGAGCTCCACAAAGGTCGAAAGGTTGTTTCAAAAGATATTTCTGATGAGACATGAGATGACTGGAAATGAAAAACCAGTAGACGCTGTAGCTGCAGTAATCCGTTCCGTTCAGGTGTGTTGTGTATCTGTATCTGTCCTCCTGTCTGCGGCGATTATGATCGCGGGCAATGTTGCTGCTGCTCATTACTTATTACCAAAAAGCAGTCTGTACACTTCTACTGTGAGCTCATCAAAGCAAGGTGAGCTCTTTACCACATTTCGCTATAATGGAGTCAATTCGCCACAAGGAAGCACACACACACATGATCAGCTAAAGCAAGGCGAACTTGTAGTACATATCACACCAAAGTCGTATCAGAAAGCCGCTGCGGCCATGGAAACTTACACAAGTGCACACACCCAGGGACGACGTTTCGTTCGTGTGGCAAAACCTTTGGCCCTTCCGTAGGGGTCTGCTTCCATTAATTCCAACTCCTTCCAAAGTTACGTTTCCGGTATACATTGTCTGAATATAATTTATAAATTCCCAATCCAAAATAAATAGCCTCAAGGCAGCCGGAGCTCGATTACATCGATCACTATTAAAGTAGCAAAAACGTTCCTTATTATTAAAATTCTCAAAAGATTCATGCCGTCTAGTCCATCAAAAGGCTACAAATGTCGTATTCAAGTCCCCCAGAGGTTAACATGTTTGCCATTTCTGCAAAAAGCCAAAGAATATTCCAGGGTGTTTACTTTAATTCTGTGCACGCACATCCCAATGTACAGTTTTTGTCTTGAGGCATGTTCAACTTGTGTACGTAAAGAATTGCGAGCGGATGTTGTTTGAGTAAGAAGAAGGCACGCACTTTTTCATTAAAATCTTCTTTGTGGCCATTTTGGTAACGGTTCGTTGATTCTTGAAGAATCTTCACTTTGAACAGGTCATTTAAAAACTGGTGCTCCAGCTCAGAATCTAATTACACTTGGACGCCTACCTGCCTCATTGACAACATTTTTTCGGATTCAAGCTTCATGCTCCAAGAATCTGCTAAATTCACCTCTGTTGTGCCGACGTCTTTAACTTTTGATCCTTTTTTCTGCTTCAATTTAAGATTTCCTATTTATTTACTCTCTTCCTTGCATGTTACATTAATAGTTATGCGTTGTATTACCGAATGTTTTTTGTTGTAACCTATTATAACTACATGTTCCACCAGCGAGCTCCAGCTGCGTTTGGCCATTTTTGCGATGAAATTTCATAGTCTTTAAGAATCCACCCACCGAAACATGAGTACACTTGTTATTATCAAATGACGATGCTTTATCGCTGGAGCAAAACGTTTAAATTGTCTTTGTCCAGGAGGACGAGACGTCCTGAAGTTGCCTTGAACTGGTCATGACTATAAAGGAGGAAACAAAAATTGCACAAGAGATTGGCAATACCTTGAATTAAGAATCCGCGCATTACTTTACTTGCTCCTTCATCTTAATTTATTATTTGTTTCCTCGTTTCTCCTCATGTTGCAATAACAGTAAGCCGAGCAATATATTCAGCAGCCTTTCCATAAACTCGCCTCTATGAATGTTTACGAGTTGGATGTGATATGACAAGGTCAGAGTCAGTCTGATCACCAAGTAATTTGAGATATACAAAAGCCAGTCGCTCGCTCAAAATTGTTTCCTTCCAGCATCAAATGACTGCTGCGAAACAATTGCTGTTATCGCTATGTAGATGTAACGAATGCTTCAGAGTTCAGAGCAACATTAAAAGCTTAAATATTAGTTACAAGACGGAATCATTCTTTTACAGCATTCCAAAATTATTCAGGTGCAAGGTCACATTCACATCATGTAATTTAACATTTCGCAACTCAAAATTGAGTATTCCGAGGAGGTCAGTATTGATTTTTTCCTTAATTACACCAGAACAACTGTTGCATTTCCCTTTTGCCAGACAGCAAAAACTTGTTGCAACATGGCTCCGCTGCGCTTAAGCGCATACTGTTTCACAATGATTAACCCTTAACTGCGCCCTCTGAAAAGATGAGTCTCTGAATCGACTGCGACCACGTGTGAATCCGCGCTGGTCTTCCTCTGGTCGGCGCATACTTACTTCAGATCAAAAATGGCACTCCCGCCATGGGATCCCGCAGTTACACAATGCCCATTAATCGAATTAATGTCCTGTTATGGCAATTCGTCCAAGTAATGGATTTTGGCAATCTCTTGGAGCGTCTTATGCAGCTTGTGGAGCTGTCTTGCTGGTAGATTGTGATGACGACGATTAATAATCACAAAAATTGCATATAGCCTCTTGATTGTTTAAACGGCAGCGTAAAATAACGCTTACTTCGTCTTTGAAACGAAAATAGTCCCTTTTACGCTTGTGAGCAATTTGTTGGCCCTCTTACAACGTTTATTGGAATCCTTGGATGCGCACGTTTGCTCATATTGCCAAATTCTTCGGTGGCCTTGTGCATATTTTGAGAGCGTTTCACAAATTGCACTTATTAACAGCAATACAACCATAAAGCAACAAGGCGAAAAATCAGGTATACTTGCCATGCACTTTTATAGAGTTGGTCCATGACACCTTCTGGCCTTTCTTTGGAGTCAATCATGATGTTTCTCTTGCGAGCCGTGTTAAAATTTAAAAAAATTGCGCATGTTTGCATTGAATGCAAGTTTTTGATTGGACTTTATCAGCAGCAATTTTCAAAATGGCCCTGATTGATTGATTGCATGCAATCTACGATATAATACAGTGACACATTCTTCTGTTTATATATATGTACTTCTGTTTGCGGTTGTTATGAATTTGACATTAACCGGTTTGGCACTTGGCGATGGCGATCAGGACAAGCAAAATTGACATGCTCTGTATGTTTATTTGAGGCCCCGGTTTTTCCACAAAAAGATGTCATCGAAGCTTCCACTAATGCAAGTTTTGTTCTTTACAGGATCCCGGAAATGTCCAACACTTTCTAAAGGCCTGACGACGACGTCAACAAGAGCAAGTGTCGACTTTTGATCTCTTCTTGGAGCCGAACGGTATTATTTCATTCGGTTGCCGGACCAGTTTGTGCCAAAAACCCTTTCTGACTATTTAATCTGATTCCGCAATGATTTTTTGACTGGCGCAATTAAAAGTGTTTGATTCACAGGATCTCTCTTACCAGCACACACTGCACAAATTTCCCGTGAAATCCACTTGAAACTGCCATCATCGAAATGACGTACTCAGATCCAACGGTTGACATCCTGGACAAGGTGTGTCGCCGCCCACAGCGCTCGGCGGTGACTCCAGAGTACGTTTATCCGAAGACACCGAATCTGCTCTACTGCTGCTACGACGACCCGGACAGAACCGCCTTTTTCCTGCCATTATCGATACTTCTCTGTCTTCACGTCGTCTTTTTACTTCACGTTTACATTTACGCCCCAAACCCTGAGGGTCTTTTGATCAAATGAATTACTACACCGCTTAATTATTTTCTACTTTGATGTAAAAACTGACTCTTGAAACTGTATTTTGTTTGCCGTTCGATATTATTGCTACGTTTATAATACGCGTGTACATTGTTAAGATGTGCCTTGTCGTGTGGGGTAAAGTTGAAGATATTCTCATTTTGTACTAAAGTAATTTAATTATATTATAATAAGCCAAGTCATTGGTGGTCATAAATCCGCCATGTACTTTTGCGTAACTGAAATTGTGATATGTATGAGTGGCTGCAATACCCGCAAAATGGGGACTTTGCTGTCCTCGGGTTTGTAGATTCGTGCATGCTGACAGTGGGATTTGGGGGATTTCGAAACGTTTATATGAGTGTGCAAAATAGTTATTATAACTGGTGTGTGCTATGTGAGTTTGTAAAATATTTTAAACTACTTGTTGTCTTGCACCCGGAACGTGCCACAGTCTCAAAAGTACTTAAGTTTGTAATAGTTGTTTCATTTAGAATGCAGAGGGGTCTTTTATACTTGCTGTTTTCATTATGAAATTGAAATCGCTTGCACGAATGGACTGTTAGGTTAGGTGTTTAAAATTTTTGTAAAGTATGAGGGGTATGTCATGTTATGATCGAAATCAAGGCTGGGCCTATATCTGTATATTATGTTATGAATAGCTAAAAAATTATGTACTGTTAAATTTAATTTGTTCTTCTGAATTGGCAAACGAGCATTTGTACATAGTGCACAAGCACATTAATTTTGTATCTTGGAATTAACTTGACTCAACAAGATCTCGCCTCAAGTCTATTTCGGATCAACTAAACTTTAACGCAGAAATGTTACGCTACGGTTAGCAAGTTAAAAATAAACTTTAATCTATTCTTTGATGATTAATATCCTGTTTATAGCAGCAACAACTGATTTTTAATCAAAATTTCGTCAAGCCCAAAACGATTGATAAAACTACGTAATGCGTAACTTATAAATGTGTAGACAGACTATATAAAATTACTGTTATTTCAAGCTGTGACCCACCAAAAACTATAACGTTAGTCGCCATAATCTCCATGGCTTTTTAGTTGATTCTGAGGATCAAAGTGTTGCCCGAGTTTTCAAACGAGACATCCGCATTCTCTCTGCGCAACTCCACTTCAAACCAGGCTTCTTGACCGTTGTTCGGGTTAGTCCCCTTCCAGGTCAACTTGCTTCCGTCTTGAGTTGGACTGGCATCCGAAGCGACGCCTTCCAAGTTCACCGTAGCCCGTCCGTTGACGGACATACTGGAGACTCCAATGTTGGTTGCCTTGATGACGAAGCCATCACTTGCTACCACTGAAGCCCCGGATTGTCTACAAAGCATAACCGGAATTAAAATCAATGAAACTTTGACTCTGCTACTTTGAACAGGATTTCTCTCTCTTACCCTCCAGCATACCCGCTTTGCTGAGCCATTTGTGCCTGAAGTTGTGCTTGATACTGAATTTGCTGGGCGTACTGTTGCATTTGTTGCTGATATTGGCTCATTCCTCGTTGGAATCGGTTGAAGCAGCTGTACCACTCTGGTGACCCAGGAAACCCACTGCAAGACATCGAAGGAACTCTCGGCATGTTTGGTCTGTAGTACTGACCCCACGCCCAACTGCTAGCCGGAACTACAACTAATGCGCAAAGACACAGGATTCCAACTTTAATGGACAACATGCTTGGAAACTTTATCAACTGTTCGACAATGACTGTTTAGTTCAAGTGATTCAAACTCAGCGTCAGGACTAACTAAATACGTCCTAGTCTTGACATTCGATTAAATATTAGCTGTTTCCACTGGTTCTAGTGCGCACAGTCACTGATTAGTTACAAGACACAAAAACTGTAATGCATATTTACCGAGCCATAATCGACGTTATCAGCTCCACAATCTGTGGTTTTGTTGCCTTGTGTCTGCGTTATCCGATTCCGTTCCGTAATGAGACAATCGCCTGATTTGAATGATAATTAGACTTGTGGAATTGTGTTGACAAATTATTTTAAAAGTACTGAGTCAACGCTGCTAGATGACACACTTAAATTACGCTGCTGCACTTTTTCTATTTAAAGCAATCTGTTGGTTCTGTGTAAAGCAACATACCAATTTCTGATAGTTGTACCTACATGGAAATATATAATATATAGCGTCAATGTCAATATCGTTTTTACTAACGAAAATTCTAGAATTGCTTGCTACCCACAATAGCCAAAACTTGTTGGCTAAAAAACTTGTTCAAATATACATACATATATTAATTCAATGGGCATACAGACCTCAACAGCTTATTTTTGAATCAATTAGAGGCTTTATAATTTAGAGCAGTTTGCTATTGCACGATGGGAATTTTTTAATTCGCGTCAGTCAACATGTGATTAGCGTTAGCATTGGGTATTCGAAGTGCAATTCGCCCCTACTATATACATGTACATATATATAAGTATAGTATAAAGAATGTCCTAAACGTTGTCAAGCTCTTTTCAAGCCGCTTCACATAATTTTGAGTGAACTTTTGCGAATTTTGTGTGCCAAGAACAAGATTACAATCGTTGTAAAGCTGCTTAAAGGCGCAGTTGTCCTTACTGCGGACTGGCTCTGAGACACGCATTCAGGATTCAGGAGTGGCTGGACACACTGGACGTCACCAATTTGCTCGACGCAAAAGTGTATATATTACCTTTGAAAACTGCGTCATCTGGAGGTAAAATTTCAAATTGCTTGTTGCATCAAACAGGTCTTGTAAGACCATAACGCCCACAACACAATAAATCGCGTGCATTTCTTTGTAAATTTACTCATTCGTACCCGAAATCGTGACGATTCTCACAGTCTTCCAAAACACCATATGGAACTAATGACTTTACTATTGCTAATTTCTCCAGAATGACGCCTTGGGGCGAAATGCATCGTTTGAATGGCTCTTGTTCCTGTGATTGGCAAAACTCCATAGGTTCCTCAAACACAAGTTTCTGAACAATTCTTTGTTCATCCTTGATTGGATTATAGTTTTGACACTAAAGTGACATGACATGACAAGAGGAGCGTCGTCTGATACATTCTCAAGTACACAAAACAATTCGCGTATATTTCGTGTAATATATTCATCAGTTAATTACACGTGTATTCTTCTTTGACATTCCCTCAACGTTTGTCCATTGTATCAAGGTAAAACCACCGTCCGTATGCCTTTATTGTTTTCAACCGATATTTGATATCCAGTTAGTCAATAAATACCGAAATTGGACACAAGCCCTATTAGTGCACTTCAGAAAAGGCCAAATCTTGACCTGACAAATTCAATTGCTGACGAAGTTAATAATATCGACACGGCCGTTCCAAAATATTATCATTTACTGGGTTCGCCCAAATTCAATACCCATTCAAAGACTTTAACCGCTCTTCTTCGAATTGATTGAAGACAATTCTCAACAAGACAAGGTCACAATCCATTTCACCAAGAATCTTCTTCAGATGGCCAGCAGGAAGTGGCCCAAGCCCCAATGTATGCAATGTACACAATTTCGGCCAAGCCCTATACCTGATCGAAATCGAACGTGAAGTTAGGTTCGCGTGTTTGGTGATCGCCAAAGACAGTTGAAGCGTAAACAGCCTCAAGACCCTTAGAACATATATACATTAAACAATTACACGCTGTAACGAAGGTTTCCAATCCAAAGGCTATGACCAAGGATGGACTCGGTTTATATAACTTTGCAATTATAAAATTTGTTCTTCATGCCACAGTCGTCAATTTAATACCATGTTCGAAGTCTGGGGAAACTGAAACAAGCCACGGTCTTTATGACTTCCCATTTTCTATTCATTAAACAGTTTGACTGTAGCATGAATTTGCGAATTTTTGCCTCTTATGGACTACGGCTTGTATTTCGTAAAAACATTTTCAATGTCAATGCTGAGTCTTTCTTGTTTCATTTTTGTTCAAAGGCACTAGCTGAAACTTTGATTCTAATTCGAATCAAAATTCTGTTTGTCTAGTTCAAGTGTATTCTAAAATGTTAGTTTTAGCTGCCGTAGCATGATGCTACTAGCATCGATGGTTCAGTCGATATATTGCAGATCACCATAATCTCAGCAGTTGATTAAACGTTTTGATACGATGATTATAATAAACTCAATTCAATGCCAGGGATTTAGACAGGTGATAAATATGGGCAACTATTTTTCTCGATTAAACGACGGGTATATGAATTTTTCAACAAAATGAAATTTATAAACATCCGTTCTTGATTGGCCAATTGATCGTTAACCTTGGCAAACGCTAGGATAGGAGCCATAAATCTCCTATTTGTCTATCGTACTTGATTTATATTGATGGATATACCATTGTAGCGATAGAAATTTTAAGACCGCGGGCTATACTGCTACCGATGAGGCTTTTAGTGAGAGATAAAAATGAGTAGTAAAAGCTATTCATCCAACTACAAATTTTAACGCAGTGTACAGGAAAAAATGTTTTCAATATGATTATTATGTAATTCGAGCAAAGGATTAACGCCATTGAAACGAAACTGATAAAGAACTGATTTTTTTGTCGCTTGGGAAGCGTCTGTCCCATTTCGATTCCTACAATCCTACACGGAATTCGCGAAGCGTCATCAAACGATGCTTTTGGTGTACCCAACTGGAACATTAGCTGCCTCCACCAACATTGACCTTAAACGCCAACTTGTTCCCAGTATTATGCTGTTTGTATTCAAACATCAACAAACTTGCGGCATCTTATAAACTTGCGTAATCTCCAGCAAAACTTCTGCCGCAGAAAAGATCCACTCTCACTGAAACAAGCCTTTTGCAAAAAGTTTTTGATGAGAGTTTCTGCCGACTGAATGAGCCACGCTTGACGCTCCTGCTATCAGATGAACTGCCTGATTATATGTTAACGTCGACTATCAGTTCAACCTCAGTCAGTGTAATTTATCATCACGAAGGCGCAACAGCGTCCAAAATATTGCGCCAACGCAACACCTCCATGTGCTTCACTCCAAACGTTTTAATGTGTTAGTTACAAATGCGCTTCGGTCAAGCGAGTCAAGCCCCTTATCCACTTAACGACACTTGTAAACATTTGTATAATAAAATCATCAACCAAAATGGTGCTTCATAATAGTGACCAGTGTCATTCCCAAATTATGTGGTTTACCTTATTTGCCGTATTTCTGCTTCCTTCAGTGCTCGGGCAGGTACCGATGATTGGAAGGTGTCCCGACTTCCCTGTCGTCCGAAATTTTAACACTGAGAAGGTAAGCGCTGTTTCGGTCTCCAACTTTCTTGGCTGAAGCCGAAATAGGACTTTGCAATAATTGTTTCTTTGCAGTATCTCGGGAAATGGTACGAAATAGAAAAATACTTTGCCATCTTTGAGCTTGGAGGAACCTGCATTTCGGCAACGTACTCGGACCTCGGAAACGGGACTGTCGGAGTGCTCAACGCACAGACACAAGTTTTGTAAGTTTCATATATCAAAAAATAGGTTTTTAATGCCCAAGTTTTTTTTGGTAGTGATTGTAATTATAAGTGAAACTATCGTTTGTAGTACCAGGAGACGTCGAACGATAAATGGCGTCGCAAGGATAACCGATACCGATGGCGGTGCCAAGTTAGCTGTCAAATTTCCAACGATTCCATGTAAGCGTTGTTTATCCAAGGAATCTTTTAATTTGTATGCATAATAACTATTAGAGGTGCTGATTGACTGGACTGGAACCGATTATATTCTTGCAGTTGCTCGCGAAGCTCCTTACTGGGTTTTGGACACGGATTACGAAAACTATAGTGTCGTATGGTCATGCAAAAATTTGGCGATTATCAACTTCCGTAAGACTTGCAGCAATAACCATTTTGGTTTTTACGCCCATTACTTTTTTCAAGCGAAACCTTTAACTGACTTGATTGCAGAATTCTTGTGGTTCTTGGCAAGAGAACGCAGCCCTTCGAACGATATCCGGCGAAGGGTACACCACACGATGGAGTCACTTGGGCTCAGTACATCCATCTTGAAGAGAACTGACCAAGCAAAATGTAACGATTAGCAAAAAGATTTGTTACTCTAATATTAATTTACTTCCTCAATATGCCATGAAGCTGTATTTTGACACGGTCAATACACCTAATCTTTGATGCAAGCTCTTTAATATGTTCACACTGTTTTTATTGACTGCGTGTTAAATATCTGATGTGCATCACAAAAATATGGTTACTTCCCTCTAAATTAACACAAAGATAATGCAACAAGGCTCGAAATTTTCAAAAATAAATACTCCCACCTATTACACTTTTGCGTCAGTTCAGGTCTAGGCGATAATGCACCATATATGTAACAAATCAAGTTGATTACTAATTTCCCTTTTATCTAATGAAATGCATCAAAGAATCAGTCTTAGTTCTTGATTCGAAATTCACCCCCCGGAATGAACTTATAGTTGTAATATTTCCTATAGTAAATTTTTAGAAGATTGTAACACCCACTTTGCTCTAAAATCATTTACACTGCAGCGAATCAAGTACTATTCAGGTATATTAGACTTCCACCGCAGCTTACGACTCCCAAGGTTGAAAATATATATTTTATGCTTTCCATAAAACTTGGTCTTCTTCTTCCTCGTTCTCTGACTCACTGAGGTCTTTGAGGAATGCATAACCGTTATTATCGTCCTGAAGTAGTAAAGGTTGGCTGTCACCATTTATCTTGGAATGTTCGTATTCTTCTACAAATGAAGTTTCCGTGGAATCATCTAAACCGAACGAATTCTTCCCCTTGGACGGGTGCGAGGATCCGTTTACTTGTCTTCCGTTTCCCGTGGAATGCTTTATATCACTTCTACTTTTCAAAAATTTAAAGACTACATGACATATTATGCCTGTTAAGCACATCAGCAGTCCCAAAAAGTTGATAAACGACATCTCGTCACCGTTGACTATCACAGCTAAAACTAAGGTGCAGATTTCCTGTAAGTGAACAAACATTAGATTACAACCAATACAAGGACGGCAGCTGACATTAGACATGGGACTGAACTTGCCTTGAAAATGCCTGCTACGGCAAACGTTAAACTCGAAGTAAAGCTGATAACTAGATATTCGGCAAGTTCCATGCAAAACGCCATAACAGCGCCAATTAGCACCGCCCAAATAACGGTGTACACTTCTTGCCGGCTTTCTGGAGTGTCGAATGGGATTGATGTCTTGTACAGCTGCGTTCCTGTAAGAAAAACAAAAATAGTCGGTAATACTTCAAAAGCCCGGCCATCAACTTGTTTTACACAAAAAGTATGTTCATACCCTCGAAATAAACAGCGAATGGTAAAACCGCAGCCAGCATCCATGGCTGTACATGGTAAACCATATCAATGGGATTATGCAGACCAAGTGTCGCCTTTTGCACCACCGCTTGCGTCAAAGACCAGCGAAGGCCACTGTGAATTAAACACAAAAAGTCACATAGCAGCAGATATTGGAACAGCAAAAGGCTCAATAAATCAAAACTATACCTCAAAAACGATGCAGCCATTACGAGCAGGAATCCGGCCAACTGGAACTGCGTGGATTTATACGTGAACATGATCAACCCTCCAGAAATCATCACTACGATGACTATCAAAGACCAATGCTGCAAAATTGAATTATCGTTGAGTACTCATTAAAAATGAAAGTTAAAGTTCAAATCTTCTTTCTCAAATACCTTCTCTTCGAGCTTGAAAGCAAGTGCAAAGCCCAAAATGAAAATAATGGCAGTTGACTTGGTCATTGTGTATCTAAAACAGCAACCAAATGTTAGCCGCATGAAATTCCAAATCGGATCGGTAGTAATAAACATGTCATGTTTAATTTCAGCTTACAGCGACACAGTAATGAACTCCTGACTCCACTGGGAAAACGCTATATCCGCACCGCCAGACAAACCCACTACGGACAGCCGTTTGATCCATGTTGACAGGTCAAGTAGCACCCTTTGTTTTTTAGTCCATATTTCATGCCCAATGCGTATTACACTAGCTAACACAAACTTGACAACCAAGTGGCATGTGACGATAATTAAAGGGTATTTTATATGCTGAAAAAAGGGAAATCCACATGTTAGCAACAACTCAATATGAAAGATATAAAAACTTTGTAAAAATATATTACCTTTAATAGTTTATTTTGGTAAAACAGCAACCCAATGGATAAAAAATAATAGACACCGATCAGAATGGCCGTCCTTCCAATCACCCACCAAAACGGTCGTATGGCACTAGACGCTGAGGGTCGCAGGAGACCCGTACAACAAAATAGCCTTGCCATTGCATTGCTAAACTCTGAAACAAGAAAATCATTGTTAGTAGTCGCCTATAGTACGGACCATTCTACTCACAATCTGCCATGGCGACAACTCTGACAACAGCTTACCTGAAATCGTGATTGTCATTGGTGTGTTGTAAATGCAGTTTCACTTCTTCATTTCATAGTATCACTTTACACGGAATGTCTTCATTTGAGCTCACCAGATGAGCCCTATCAGGTCAGACTTTCTCCAGGAATGTTTCGAATTCAGCCGGTTAACTTCTCTCAAGCCTTTTTCTCATGGAATGAACAAACTTTGTGGAAATTTGATATTGCAGACTCGAGACCATCCCGCAATACCATCCCGAAGTACTTCTTTGACTTTGTCGACAGGCTCTATCATTCAAAATAATCTCCCTAGCTTACTTAGTTTCTAAAATGCCATAAAACTTTATAGGCGGCGCTATATTCCACGATAAATGCAGTTACCAGTCCATTGCTATAAAATCTACAAATCTAAATTTCATTAATTAAAACGAACTATACACTGGACTTGAACTGAAACTTACACAGTTTTTAGCAGTTCAAAGTCGCCAGTGACAATTCTTATAAGGACGTAAACAAAAACAAAACAGCTGGCCGGTTCCTCATCACGAGATTTCGCCCAGAGTCATTGAGTTTTACTCAATGGCTCTTGTTTCAAAAAATGCTTCAGTCTAGCCGGGGCAAAATGCTAAATGTCAACCCAAAATCATGTGAGACGCAATGTTATACATGTATATTTACTAGTACGTCTCAAAACGATCATCAGCTTGGTCAACACTAACAATATCAATCGAATTTTTCAATCGAGTGTTCATATATATGAGAAGAAATCAATCATGTCTTATGCATTATCCATTTCCGTAGATGACTCAATCAAGTTTCTACGACGCTCAAGTCCTTCAAAGTTCTTTCAGTATAGCTTTAGCATTCATTCGATTCCGTTTTTGTCTACTTGAGAACACACAAGACTTCTTCTTGAGGATGCTACTCACAAGGCCATTTTAGATTGCATTCAACTCGACTCTTTCATCTGCCTCAGACTGACGCTCATTTAAACATTGCAAACTTTATCTTCAACTTTACTGACACAAGGTTGGAGGAAAAAGCTGTCGACACAGTGCCAACGCCAACTGCGACTTTGTTGGGCCAAACTGTGTCGTCTTGTACGTCTTCTTGACCCTGACATTCCACGGGATCAAGTGCAAAAATAACGGGTTGCTGCCAACTAAAAACATCTGTATCTGCAATCAAGCCCACAGGTGAACTCTGTGGGAACTTGAGATATTTCCAGTAGTTCAGGAAAAACTCAAGGTGAAACAGAATGACATTGAAATCATACACAATTGATAATGGCAACGCGATTAAAATAATTGTCATGACGAGAATCAATGGACGCTGCTGATGAGGAGCTACGTTCGAAGAGTTGGCCAGCAGATATGATCCATCCAAAAATTCAAAAGCCAGTTGAGTGTCGAGAGGCACCGTTGACGTCCGGGCATATGCTGTGAATTCAATGTCTTTAGATAGCATAGAGTAAAAATTGAAAAAGAGCGGGAAATTGAGTGTGGACAGACCTTAGGGGATATCTCATTGCATGCCTTTGCCTGATGATCCTCAAGCATTGAAGGAAACGGCCGGTGAGGAAAAGAGGAGCAGATTTTGGGTGAGGAAGAGCAAGTGAGAAGGGGAGAAAACCCGTTGCTTAATTGTGTGACGTCATTCCTGCATACGTGTTACTGGTGTAGTCAGAAGGCCAGTTTGATTCAAGAGAAGCAAAAGTCCAAACCAAATTTCCCTTTCAGACACAACACAAATCGGTCGAATTTTTACTGAATATTCTGAAAAATCTGTTCGAAAGGTCAAAGGTGTGGTGTAGAAGCGTGTTCAGCCCGAGTCCAGCCCAGCCGCACAAACCGCCACACACTTTTTCCCTGGGCATTCACAACTGTGCTGCGCAACTTTCATCAGAATCAATACACAGTCAACAGTGGTAGCGAAAAAGTCCCACATCGACACAGACCTCCCAAACTTGAACGGTGTCAAACATCAGTTTTCTAAATTAGCTGGATTTTTAGAAGCAAAATTGGTACTGCGTCCAAAAGCTTTAGATATCAAGTGAGTGCTGCAACTCTAGTTAGTTTTCGAAGGTTATATAAATGCAAGGCTGTTGTCACAGATATTGCAATAATTCGAAATTATACAGCTAGCTTTCAAGTTTGGTGCATAGCTACAATAACTTTACTTGTTTATAGTAGTCAGCCACCTTTCTCCCGATACATTCAATACATTGTGCTTTAAACCTAAAGTCGCTTTTAATAGTGATTTCTATCATTATTATAGACTAGTAATCAGTTGTTAGACAATTAACATCTTTGTGATCTGTCGTGACGTGGATCCTGCGTGCATAAGTGATATTGCATTCACAAACACACTTGCAGCGTTGCTACAGTACACACAGAGTCGGTGTGTCTTCCGTGCCTAATATCGAACGTCATCTGTTTGCCGTTTCAACTAGATCCTGAGATTCCCACTACGTCATT